>APFE031037232.1:83214-130876 GCA_000404065.3 Pinus taeda | reverse complement strand
TCCTTCTCCTATTGTGTCATATTTGTAAATCCTTCAATCCTATCCCAAGTTGTTCTTAAGGGGGGATGTTAGGATATTCCGACACATAGGAAATAGTTAAGTTCAACTTGGTCTAGTATAGAGTTAGGTATAGAGTTAGGTAAAGTGTGTTTCTTTACCGTTGTACATTTTGTAACTTACAATCCGACGGTCACGATATGTAGTGATCCGACGGTTCATTCTCTCCTCGGTATTACCGACACTTGATCCGTGGCTTGACACCCGATTGGTCCATGAATTCTATTTAAAGCGCATGGAGGGTCATTTGTAGGTTAACCGTGCATGAGAGAAGCTTATGTAAATTTTCATTCTTTTATTAATAAATTGCCTGTAGTAGCCACGTTGGCGCAGGCCGTGGACTGTTCCCCTCTCTGAGGGTTTTAACCACGTCAAAATACTGGTGTATTGATCTGTGATCTGTTTGTGAGCGGTGTCCTTTTGGTGTTCTGTCTGAGGAACTTACCCTGTAAATTCCTACAAATTTATATGATTTATTTAACTGCAATCTGAGTTTATCTGTTGTATGTGGCATCAATTTTCAGTGATTTAATATTTTATTCTTAGAGCTCATAGCTCATGAGATCTTCTCTATACTTGTATGATGTAAAATCCATGTATTTACTCAGATTCATCTTAAAACCTTCATGTTCCAATCCCTTATGATTTGGTGGTTGCATTCTTGCTAACTGGTTGGAAGTGATTCTTGGAGCAAGGGAAAAATATCCAAGCCAAATAGGTTAACATCACTACTACACCAAGGGTACTTTTAATACAAAAGGAATCTTTTGTCTTAAAAAATCACTTTTATTTTAGTTGTTTTACATTAAAATTTAATATCAATTGAATTGCCTTAAATATAAAATTTAAGACAAAAACAATTTGAGACAAATTTTTTTAAGACAACTTTATATTTAAGATAAAAATAGTTTAAGGTGAAATATTTTAAGACAACTTTAAATTTAAGACAAAAATAGTTTGAGACAAAATTATTTTAAGACAAAACTTTATATTTAAGACAAAAACAATTTAAGACAAAATTATTTTAAGACAAAACTTTATATTTAAGACAAAAATAGTTTGAGACAAACAAAACTTTATAGTTAAGACAATGGCCACTTAAGACGAAACCCATTTAAGACAATTAACAATTAAGACAAAAGCATATCAATTTAAGAATTGACTATGAGGATACCTTCACTCCTATAGCAAGGTACACATCCATTAGATCATTTATTGCTCTGCCTATGCACATGGGGTGGAAGACCCACCAGATTGATGTTAAAACAACATTTCTCAATGGGGTTACTGAGGAGGAGGTGTACATCAAGAAATTAGAAGGTTTTGACACATTTGAACGAGAGTCTCATGTCTGCAGACTCAATCGAGCATTATATGGTATCAAACAAGCACCCCATTCTACGTACACCATGATCAATAGTTATCTCATCGGTTTGGGCAAACCTCAATCACATCTTGGTAGAAGGTAAATTTCTTATATTGTCTTATATGTTGATGATTTGATTTTAACTATTGATGTGTAATTGATCAAATATTTCAAGGAGCACCTTGCAAGGGAATTTGAAATGAAGGACATGGGTCTCATGCACTACTTCCTTAGGTTGGAAGTATGGAAAGAATACGGGGAATTGTTTGTCTCTCAAGGAAAGTATGAAAATGAGATACTGCAAAGATTCTAAATGGAGATTTTTAAACCCATGGAGACACCTCTAGTAAACAACTAGAGGAAGGAGGATGCTACTTCAGGTGAAGAAGTGGATGCTACCATTTATCAGCAGCTAGTTAGTTCACTCATGTATCTTGTGAACACATGACCATATATGTGTTATGCAGTCAACCAACTAAGACAAGCTATAGTCACGCCAACCAGATTATTTTGGAAGGCAGTTAAACATGTTTTATGGTAACTCAGAGGAACTACCCAGTTTGGTCTATGGTAGATATGGGTAGAGGGAGTGAATTTGTGTGGCTTCACAGACGCATATTGGGCGTGAATTCCATCACACCGAAAGAGTACATCAGGTGGAATTTTTAGTGTTGAGTTTGTATTTGTTTCTTAGTACAACATGAAGCAAATATATGTGATGCTCAACTCAATAAAAGTAGAATACATGGTTGCAAGTCAAGTAGCAGGTGAGGCAATATGGATGAGAAAGATACTTGTTGGGTTGTTTGGTCAGATGATGGATCCAACTGTGATCTACTATGATAACTAGAGTTGCATCAAAATCTCTGAGAATCATGTATTTCATGGTCGATCCAAGCATATAGATATCTGGTATCACCATTTACGGGACTATGTGTAGAGGTGAATAATGTTTCTACATTACATTCAAATAGAGGAACAAGATGCTGACATTTTGAAAAACGATTTGTCAAGAGGGAAGTTCAAGTTCCACAGGTGTAGGATACGGGTGGTTGATAATCCCTTTCTTGTTGAGAGGGAGTGTTGAAAAATGGAGAACGAAATTCTTAATTCAATTTTGCCTTGATTAAATTGATAAAATTTGAATTTCCACATCAACAGACAAATTGGATGTTGTTAACTTGTATGACATGGCTTGTGTCACCTAATTTACTTAGTAAATTTGATTTGGAGGAGTTATAGTTTAGTTAAGCACGTGTGATTTCTAATTTTTAGCAATCAAGTTCAATTATCTCAAGTTTTTTTTAGTTAGACTAGTTCCAAATGTTGGAGGAAATAGTGGAATGTCAATTATGCAGTGGGACTTCAGTGGCGAGACAAATGTGGATAGTGACTGCAAAGTGAGTTTTGAATTGATGAATCAAACAATAGAACTTGTTGATGGTGGTGAAGCTTCCAATAAAAAAGTGAATAACATGTGTGATCTAGTTGGTATGATTGTAGTTGATGATGACCTCTTTGTATAAGAGTTTGAGGCATTTAAGTTTTAGAATAGATTTAAAAAATGATATTGTTTGTATTGACTGCATCTTATTTGGAGACATCATTTGTATTGTAGGGGTTGGTACCTTTACATTAGATGTGGTTGGATATGTGAAGACTACTCAACTTATAGTAAAGATTCATACTAACTCTAACACGCCTAAGGATGTTTGTTTACAAAGGGAGACCCCTTTCGACTCAACCCATTGGATTCTTTGTTTGTTCATGTTATTTTTTGTTCTCAACTTTCCTTCTCCAAGGGGTTGAGACTATTTTCTTCATTTATTTACATGGCCTAGTGAAAGAAGAAGAATGGATCTTGTCACCACAAATTTTCCATTTCGCTAAGTTATACATAAAAAAATTCCAATTCTATAACCAATATACTAATAACCTCTTGATAGACCTTTAGTGAGTTGTGCATAGCTATCACCTATCGTTGTAGCTCAATGAAATGGAATCTAATAGCTCTAGCAGGAAAAAGTCCAAAATTATGCCCAAGACACTAGCAGAAATGTAGTTGTGAAGGCGACGATCCCCATCGGGGATTCCATATTTGCTGCAACATAAAAGAAGAATCATGGTGTTGGAGGAATATATTAAAGATCTCTACCAAAAACATACTATCATTGCTCTCCTAATGCCATTAATTTTTGTTAACTCATTTGAATGCAGGTAATGCATAAGGATTCATTAGTATCTATGAATTTTTCTCTCTTTCCAATAGAAAAATAGGTTCAACCTAATATTAATATATAAAATAAGGTTCATTAATATGTATGGTTCAATTTTGTTTGATGATCTTATTTCTCCAAAGTATTTTTTTTTTTGAATTTTATTTGGTATAATATATGGTGATACCTTTAAATATGAAGTAATTTTTGGTAAAATTAGAAGTGGAACAACAAGTTGGGGTTTGAATTTCCTTTGTAGTAGTAGGCTACATGAAATTTTTATCGAAATGTTTTGTTGTGGCTCAACATAGAATAATATTTGGACGGAAAGGTTTGTTATGGGTGGTATGTTTTTTAGCCCTTCAACTCATTAGATTCTTTGTTTGTTCATGGTATTTGTTGTTCTCAACTTTCCTTTTCCAAGGGGTTGATACTATTTTCTTTATGCATTTGTCATGGCCTAGTGAAAGAAGAAGATTGCGGCTTGTCTCCATAACTTTTCCATTTCGCTAAGTTACAAATAAAAATAGTCCAATTCTATAGCCAAGAGACTAATAGCCTCTTGATACACCTTTAGTGATCTATGCATGAAGACCTTGGATGAGGGCATAACTAAAATATAGGTTTTTGAACTTAGGAGTTGTTTGTTACACGCATTTAAAATCTACCCCTTTTCCCATTTGATCATTTTTTTCATACTCATGTTTTATATTCTAGATCATTTGATTAAAATTTGTAAGTCTATCTAAATGTATTCATGATTTGGTAGGCATATTTGATGTAAATGAAGCTTCTATATCTTCAAGAAAGACCTTTCCTAAAGTGGACAATGAGGTAGTGAAAAAAGTTATATGTTAAAAAATGCTTTGTTCCTAGTGTTTGGCTTATTATCTTTAATTTATTGGTTATATCATTGTTTCCACTTCTTGCATCTTAAATTACTTTGTTCACATTTTATGCTCATGTTTCTTGGGCTATATTCATCTTATTTTTTTGGTTTTTCTCCAGATATCTTAGTGAATCATTGTCACTATCTTTTAAATCAATGGTTGCAGATTCTTCACTAGCATCATAAAGTGGAGGCAAATAATTGCAACTATTTTTAGTACCATGGTTAAATTGTTCACCGTTGTATAAGCACTTGAAATATCCTAAAACAACCCCATCACAGTTGGAACCAGATTCCCACAATATAGCTATGTTAGCATAATCAACAAGATCTAATGTTTCACATGATAATAAATTAACAACGCCATAGTTGGGGATCTCATGTAATCACTCTCATTCATGGATGTAGTGTAACTCCATTACTTTTTTCTGAATTTGGATTATAACGAAAGGAGACTTCAATTGGGTTCAAGATGTTGTAGCCATGCAATGTATTTGAAACTGGGAGTCCTTGAACCTGCAAACCATTGTGCCACTATAATATATTACAAATTATTGTTCTTACATTTTTTTTTTCTATAGATGGTTAAAATTCTTGAATTTTTAGCATCTTACTCTCATTGCCAAGAGTTGCAGATTCTTCAAACAAGAAATATGGAAAATTAATATGTACTTTGGAAGCCTCAATATTCTTTGAGATTATCTCACCCTTACTAAGCTATTTCTTTATCCAAGTGTTCTAGTAATTTTAAATATAATTATCTATTCTTCTAGGTGGATGGATTGCTATTTATGCCCACATGCACATATTCAATCTATTAAAATATATCTTAATGTCAATCATTTAATGCACCACAAAGAACTAATAAATCAATGAAACTTAAACCAACCTATTTCTAAAAATGGTATGTAAATGAATGCTAATCTTTTATTCAATTGGACCAAAATTGTCGC
Source organism: Pinus taeda (assembly GCA_000404065.3). Classification (NCBI taxonomy): domain Eukaryota; kingdom Viridiplantae; phylum Streptophyta; class Pinopsida; order Pinales; family Pinaceae; genus Pinus; species Pinus taeda. Next base: position 125,395 of record APFE031037232.1, on the reverse strand, counting down.
TTGATATCGACTCTCAAGTAGTTGATCCATCATAATCTATAACTCTTTCCACAATGAACGTTGAAGACCTTCCATGAAATTAAATATGAATCGATGCACAATAAAGCTAAAAAAACCATAGTTTTGGTTGTTGTTAGGAATATTATTGTTGGGTAAGCAGGGTTTATAGCAATAGGCATTGTTGATCCCACATTTCTTCAGCCATGATTTGCGCAAGGATGGAGATTCACGAGTCTCTTGATTTATTGGAAATTTGACAAAGAGCCATGGCCTTACCTTCTCCACACCGAAGGAACCCTTGGAGTGGACTCACCATGTAGAGCCTTGAAAAGTTATTTTCCCTGCTAGAGTCACTATGTAGAGCCCCAAAAAGCTATTTTCTAGGCTATTGATGCGATAATTAACTAAAGAAACTTTACCAAATACATTCAATGGTTATGTGCTTAAAACCCATGACGGGAGAATAACAGTGTTCAAAGCTTATAAGTGAAGCCCAACAAATGCCATATGGCCAAAGCTAGATCCTTTGAAGGAGAGTCTCAAAACTAACCCTATCTTTGCGACTCATCATTCTCACTCATGGTTGAGGCTCCGTTCACACTTATGTTGACCATAATATTAAAAAGGATATATTATGTTTTCCGCAACATCAAACAAACAAATCATGTTGAAACATAGTAGCATATTATGGAAGTGGGATAGAGAACGTGTTAAAGAGTTGCCACATGTAACATCCCTCACTAGGGATTCCTCGAACACCCTGAGGAGCACTAGAGATTTTTTTTTTAAATAACATCTTTAGAGTGCACTCAAAACACACTACCTCTAGAAAAAAAAAAAAAAAAAATCAACCATATATATAAGTAATTACAAAAATAAAAATCTTTCAACAGAGCAACAAATGCATTGAGAGTTTTTTAATTCATCATAGTTCATAGTCTCTCTTTAGAGTTTGGACTTTAATCTGCGAGACATGAAGATGGGAATATTTTTCTTATTAGTCCTTGTCATCTATGACATGGGACTATAGTAATCAATTGTATTAGTTATCATTAGTAATTGTGCATATTAATCCAAAGTTTTTATGAACTTTACCTTGTTCATAAAATGACCATTGTTCTCAACCTATTAATTTATCAATTTAACTTTGAGGACCAATAAGATAATTGATGGTCTTAAGTAGCCTCTTCCCAAGGCACATACACCATATCATTGATATTATTCATACAATATCTCTACTCCATGCATTTATTTGATTCATATTTCCAATATTTGAAACTAATTCTACCATTAGTTTATAAACATTAAATGCTACCTATAACCATGGAAACATTGAAGAGGGCCAGATGGCTGTGTGCATGTTGGTGTGGTGTATAATGAATGAGACACTTGTTAGTCTTCTTATTCTTATCCTAAGAAAAATCAATGGTTTCCTTCAGATTTAGTTGCAGCTCTAGACTTCTTAGAATGGTGCACATCCTCCCTCTGATTTAGCTTGACAACCCAACTTCAACTCTGAATGATTTATCTTGACAACCCAAATTCAACTCCAAGGCAACTAATTTTATTTCTGAGAATGGAGTTATGGTTAGAGATCCTAGTGCCAGTGGGAGATAAGACTCACCCAAGCTACCTAATGTCTGCATGTGAGCTTTGGTCAGTGCATCTCACATAAAATTGAAAAAATTTGAGGGAAAATGACATCTAGAACCATGATCGATAGAAATTTCATTTGGCAGTATGCGATAGTGGAGTTGAAAGTATCAGTAGAAATTTCATTTGGAGGTACCGAGTATGCTGAGAAAAATGTCATATTTTGATTCTAGCAATTTCATTTGGAGGTACCGAGCATGCTGAGAAAAATTTCATATTTTGATTCTTGTAACATTTATCTGTTAAGTAGAGCACTTACTGGAACAAAATACTATTATAGGGATATTCCATTCTAGTTCAACAAGTTATATGATGTGGAAATGTCCAACTAGAGCAGACAACACCTTTGTCACACTTATCAACTCTCCAATTTTATTAACTCTTGAATCTTGTCTTCATGCAATCAAACTATAAAACAAAAGTAAACCTCATCCACTCACAAAAGGCATCACATCATATATGAAAATATTTAAATCCACCCTATTAGAGGTGCCAATCCTGATTTCATGCATCTGTTCGACTCAGGACTAGCTCGCATGTTGATTAGTCCACTGATATGTTTATTAGTCCACTAATTAGTCTGGGGTGGTGGATTCCATGCACCAATCCTATCTCATGTTGTTATTTTGGTACTTGTAGTATCATTTTAAAGAAATGAAACATTAACCTTCAAATAATCAAAATAACCATTTGTGATGTCAACCTTGTCAATGTTATAACTTCATATGTACTCTTATTACCTACTTATTTCTTCTCTTCAATGTTGTAATGAAATCGATTTAGTGTTTAGTTACAAGTCATCAACATAACAAAAACCATAGCAACTTTTAAACTTTAAGCCTAATTTTTTCCCAGAGTAGGATAGTGTTGTAATCTACTCTAATATCATTTGTAACAAACTCAACACCTTGAGTGTTATCCAATTGATAGGGTCAAATTCTATGGAAACACACAATGGGAGAGAGAGATATTATCACTTTAAAAGTCAACTTCCTTGCGATAATGGCTATAGGTATCAGTTGAGATGAACCCAAAACCTTGAGTGTTATCCAAGCAATTGGGTCAAATTCTCTCAAAACACAAAAAGAGAGAGAGGTATATCATCACTTTAAATGGTAAATTCCCTACAATAATGGCTACAGGTATCACTTGAAGTGCCATTTATCCATTGATGTAGGGTATAGTGTCACATATACCAAGTGGTGTAGGGTATTGTGTCACATGGAATAAGTGTTTTCCAATGATAAGGGGTTTGGAGATCTTTCTTCATTACATCAAAATTTTCCTTATTTAGTGACATATGCTAGATATTGACATATTTCACTCTCAAATAAGATCATTGAGCATTATACACTAGACCCATCAAAGTTGAGCTCAAGTCCAAACTATTGATCAATACACCATAGGAGAAATCCTTAGTGCTCTTGGTCAATTAAGAGACTATTGATCAATACACCATAGGAGAAATCCTTGGTGATCTTGCTCAATTAAGAGGCTGGCTTTTTCTAGACTCATACCTAGGATTTTCATGTGAGATCTAGGTTCTTTTTTAGGAGAGTAGAATGGGTTGTGGAAGCTATATGTCATATTTGACTTTTCTAACCAAGAAATATGTCATTTTTGGCCCAAGGAAATCATGTTATTTATGAGAACTCACTCCCTTTAAATCGCGAGTGTCATTGACAAAATAGAAAGTTTCACAGGAGTAAATAACTTCCCAAATACCTTCATTCAAAAGTTTCAAAAAATGGCTTCCAGTCATTCTAATTAGTATTATCCCACTAGTGTATCTTTCTATACTACAAATGAGGGTGTAGGGTGTAACCATATACGTTATAGCCCTCAACCATTATTTCTCATGGCCCATTTCATTGGAGTACAATGGTGGAATATATCCATATTTTCTTGGTGTCTATAGAAAATGGTAGACCATGTATCTATATTACTTTTTAGTACTTGTAGTTTATATGTTGTTGTTTTTGGTACTTGCAATATCATTTTAATGAAACGAAACACTTTCCTTCAAATAATCAAAATAACCATTTGCGATGTCATGAGTAACATTCTTGAAATAGGTATCAAATGTGAGCTTTTTCATGTGTTGCTGACTTTTCGGTCATGCTTTTGAATCTTCGATGGGTTTTACAACTTCATATAGGGATTTCTTCTAGCATTGTGAGAATTTGTTCCTTGCTACAATTACTTCTGGATTTTAGATAGACTATGTAGTAACATAACATTAAATTATAATTTCCTTTCATTATTTATCTGGAAGCTTTGGATCCCCACCTTTAGGATCCTCATTATTTCTTTTGTATCATTAGGTGTTTACACATTCCTTCTATATTTAGATTCCATATATATGATGTCTAAGGTTCATTTACGAGGGAATTGTACAATCTTATCAATGTTATAACTTCGTATGTACTATTAGCACCTTCTTATGTCTTCTCTTCAATGTTGTAATGCAATCAATTTAGTGTTTAGTTACAAGTCATCACCATAACAAAAACTAGTGCAATTTTTAACCTTTAAGCTTAATTTTTTTCCCATAGTAGGATAGTGTTATAATATGATCTAATATCACCTGTAAACAAACCCAAAACCTCAAGTGCTATATTACCGTACATTCTTCCTATTAATGAGTTTATGTTATGGTCCTTTAACTCTTTATCATTAGCTTTATTGATAATCCATTCAAAATCTAAATCATTGTTCGAATTTTTCATTTTTCTATGTAACTTGTCCACTTATGATCCAAGGTACTAGGAAAAGGATCCCTATCTCTAGATTCATGGCTGCTAGAATCCTTTGGCAAGTTTACTCATTGGTTAGCAAAGGTGGTAAATTATCTTGAACCCATTTACCCTATTCTTTTATTCCAACAAAATTAGCAAAAGAATCTCAAGGCTGAAATGATTGCATTGTACTCGAGGTACAAACTTGGGCTTGAGAAACTATTGTGGTGATCATGGTACCAGTAGTAGACTAAAAGGTAGAGGTTTTTTCACAATCATGGAAGCCAAGATAATAGGGGATGGAATTGTAGTAGAAGGGGAATATAAAAAAGGGAACTTATAAGGTAGTTAAGACACTGGAAGAAGGGTTAACACTAGACATGTACATTTATGTTAATTGGGTTATCACAAGAATTGAGAAAGCTTCAATATAAGAAGTATTGATAACAATTGCAGGGGATGAAGAAGGAGATGTGACAAAGGTACTCTACGTAGAAGAAAAATATTGGTTGGAAGTCTCTTTGGGTTCTACTTGTTATTCCTCCTCTTTTTTAGTCTTTTTCAGGTCTATCTCCTCTATCTCATCTTCACTCTCCCTTCCCTATCATTAGCAACCTTCTCCTTTTTTGCTTTATCCACCAACACCAATAATAGACTTATTGTTAAGAAGTAGCATTGAATGACTTAGGACGAGGGATGGAGCTCATATGTTTATCTTGGACTTCTCCTTAGGGTTTATGAGCTTATGTATCTTTCTTTAAATTCTGCTTAAAATTCTGAACAATATCCTTTCCCATTGCTTCTTCATGAAGCTTCATCTTGCGAACAAAATATTCATCCTAAATTGCCTTTGAAGAGTCATGTAGCCATTTTGTACCGAGGCCTTATCCTAGTGGGAGATTGAGAGGATCTACATTTGCCAAGGGACCTTTTTGTTTTTGTCTCATGCCACCCCAACCTTTATAGCCCTAACTTGTAGCCAAGATATACCCTCTTCCATATGTAAACCCTTTATCATATTGATAAATAGAGAAGACTAAGCTCTCCCATGAGATTTTATTTGAATATGAGAATGACAGTGAAATGTTCATTTTTAATTGTACACCTAAACAAGCTTAGAGACCCTTCCACCTCACTGGCTTAAAATCTAGACTCAAACCATGGAAAAATGTGACATTTTGAAGTGTGTCACTCTAGTCCCTTTGACAAGGAGAGACATAACACCTTTTGTGAAAGAGCAACAAGAGGTTGTCACCTCTTCCCCCTTTGAAAGGGGTGAAACTATCTAGAAAGAGGGGAAATGTCTGAAAACATCCTGGAAAAAGGTTTCCAAAGCATTTAAAGATGATTCCATTTTATTGATTCACTACTACAAGAGATTGTCACCTATCCCCATTTAAAAAGGGTGAAATTGTTTAGAAGGAGGAGAAATATCTGAAAACATCTTGGAAAAAGGTTTCCAAAGCATTTAAATATGATTCCATTCCATTGAATCACTACTACGCGAATGGGTTTTTAAGATATTTATCTAATTTCATCTTAAAAATTCATTTTGTCTAAACCATTTTTATTTAATTAAATTTATCATAATGAAATCATATACAATTTAATTTTCAGTATTACACTGAAAACATTATCTATTAAAGAATAAAAAATGTATAAAAATTTGATGACAAATATCTAAAAAAATCCATATTGTATCAAAAATATATATGGTGGGACCAATAACATTGATGAAGCTATTGGCCATATCTATTATAAACCATTCATTAAAATATATTGACCTTAATATCAACAAAACGTACATGAATCAAGGGCATATGCATTTGAATCAAAGACATTGAGAGGAATTAGAAGAAATTATTTCTTGTTTTTTCATATCAGCTTGTTAATACATACAATGGAAATTTAAGATTTTTTTTAAGACATTTTGTCTCCCACATACCATGACACCAGATAAAATTTAGAGGTGGGTGATATGATTTTTTTCCAAACCCTCAAGGATCTTTGAAGAATGGAGGAACAATGGGCGGTGCAATTTTGTTCAAACACATGAGGAGATTTCAAGAATGGAAGAAAAAACTCTCAAGGAACCTTCAAGAATGGAAGAACAAGTTATAATTAATTTGAAAAGGGGATTTTTGAATTCTAGAGGAGGTTTCATCAATGGAGACCATGGTTTTGCTACAAGTTCCAGTAACTCTGTTATCCTTCCACTAACACTAGCTCTTGACGATTATTTATTTTGGTAGCCTATTAAACACGCATGGAAATTTCTTCTATGTTTGAGCTTCCTATAATAGCTAGTCCTCATAAGTCAATACTTTTATGTTTAAATTTTTTTGGGTATCAGAGCTCATGCTTTAAGAAAATGACTGGTGTTCTCAAGGATTCGGTCAACATGGCTAAGATTGTTAATGAAGCCCAAATGGGATCTTCCAATGTGTCTGAGGCTCCAAATGGATTTTCCACAAATCTTGTTTTCCCCTTCTAGTTTGACAGAGACTGGAAGGATTGCTAGGGTTTTGTGTAGGGGAACACGAAACCTAACTAGATCTTGTGCAACTCCTTGATTTCACTATGGAATCCTAGACCCACATAAGGTTTGAGCATGACTTTTCCTTCCACTGTCACCAAAAATTGCCCCTCTCTCTCTCCAGGTTGTCTTTGGAGCTTGGCATCCAGTCACCTTCTCCTCCAAGGTGGTAAAAGAGGTGGATAAAGGTGTTCCATAAATTCTGGACTTGAGTAGCTTATGAGAAGGCTTCAACTGTTAGAAATCCCCTTAGGAGTCAAACATTTTCTTGAGCACAGGAAGAAAAAACACCTCTGAGTCTGTTGCAACAAAGGTCGTTGATAAATCTATGGAAGAAGGAAAAATATTCCTACAGCCTGCCGACCCACCAAGCCTTGTAAAATAACTTTCGACTGCATCCATTTCTCACTGCGGTAAGTCTCTATTTGACTACAGTTCTATTATCAAATTTCTATCTTTGGAATATTTGATGGTTATTGACCAATTTGAAATAAACTCAATCTCTTTAAGCACTTATCCAAATTTGAACTTTATAATTCATGCACTCTTGACATAAATGTTTACAAACCCTTAGGTACCTGTGAAAATCCAGTTATGAGATCAAAAGGGCAGTCCATATTGCACTCTCCAAAACTAGTATAGATCCCTCTCTCTCCAAAACCTTTCATCCAATCATCACTAAAAGAGAGTCTCCCTAAATCTAAAAGAAAACTATTAAATAGGGGAAGCTCCTTTTGATCATTGATTAAGCTGTAAATGGAAAGAAAGCCAAGGAAATGAAAATTTCCAAATGGGTTCCATCTGAAGAAGGTTTGTTCAAATTAAACTTCTATAGCCATTAAAATGAAACCCAAGAGAATCAAAGGCAGGTGGAGTCATAAGAGCCAATATAAGGTAAGTGATAATATATTTCTATGAGGGTTTCAGAGTGAATTTAAATAGTATAGTAGACACAGAATTCGTGTGGAGAGGTCTGAACTTTGATGGAGGAAGTGGCATTAGGAATTTAGTTATTGTAGGTAGGAGGAGATTACCCAAGTCAGAATAAATGTGCTTAAGAAGGAAAGTTGAATAGTAGGGATTACAAGATTTTATTGAAGAAACTTACCTTTAGATAAGGAAAATACCTCTTTGGAAGTCATAATTTAAATTATTCAGAGAGATTAAGCCCTTTGGTTAAAAAACAAAAACCTTTTTTATAAAGGAAGAAAATCTTAATATCTAGTGCACTCACATATATTAAATATTATTTTTCGTCTATAGACCATTCCATAGTTGTACATAAATATTTTGTGAACATGGCCATTACTAAGGTCATTATTGGCATTTTATTGTATTGATGGGTGGATAATTGGTCATTTTGTAAGGACAAATATTTCTGCAAACTGGTCTTGCATTTTTGTTGGGGACAACTCGCATGGTTGCTGGACCAATCACTACAATTTTGATCATTGGTAGAGCCACTATGGGATTGGGTGTAAACATGGCATCAATGAGTTTATCCCTTCATATTTAAGAATCCTCACCCACAAAATTAGGTGGTCTTTGAGCATGGCTGTGACTTGAATCCAACAAAATTGTTGTTAGATAAAATAATTGGTTATATCAAATGATGACATGACAAAAGATAATGTAATACATGTAACCATTCCTCCAATTACATGTATAACATGCCCTAATGGATCCTTATAGTGAAATGCATCTCTAGAAAAACCTTCATCAAGCCAACCACACACCTTATATATGCTTGTTCTTCCCTTGGATGATGAATAGTTCTCAGGCTTGATGGATTTCAAATGCAAATAGCGTCCCAAACTGGTACAACCTCCCCCATACTATTTTTTTCCCTGCACATCATAGCATACCTCTAGAAAAAACAAGCGTTTTTGTCCCCCGCCTTTACCAATATAACATGGAATTTTAGTCACAATGTCTCCTCCTATAGTCTAAGGATGTATCATTTATGGTCCTCAAACTCCCATAAATCATCAATTTGTGTCCGTGAAAGAAATCTGACATCGAATAAGTAATTTGCATGAACCATCTTTGCCTCAATCTCCTCCAACTCTTTCCGATGTGCAACCATTTTTTCTCTCTCCCATCTCTTTATCACCCTCTTGAGGATGTGAAGCTTCAAGGAAACTGCATCCATCTAAGATAATCTACCATCCACTCATAACTGGGACCATGATTCATGAATTGCCTTGCAAAAATCCTCATCGGCTAGCGAGGTTTTGTTGAACTTGAAAAGAAATCCTTTCCATGGCCTATTTCCCTTCCATTGTAAAATGATCATAGAGTGGTCAAACAGAGCTGTCAGAGAGACCCAGGATCGCATGTACCCTATCATGTCCGGGAGATTTGGATGAACTAAAAATAAATCCAAACTTTTTTCAATGTGTTTGATACCAACCCTGCAATTCCTCCAAGTGAACATAATGGGCCTTGGACATATATCCACCATAGAGTTTGTATACATAATTTTTTCTATGCATATCCAGTTAAAATATTAAATTAAAACAAATTATAAAATATTATTAAGAAAATACCATTTTTATTATATCTATATAACTATATGTTTATAAATGTTTTAATAAAATTAAAATATATATATATATCTATCTATCTATTATATATATATATTATATAATATATTATTATATATAGAGAGAGAGAGAGAGAGAGAGAGAGAGGAGAGAGAGATGTTAAATTTATATGTAATATTAAATAATATTTCAAGATTATCATATATCATTGTAGAGTCTCCAAACTGTCTTCAAAATATCATCCACTTTCACCTTTATCGCCAACATTTCACTCACATGTCGCAACTCTATGAGATTTTCTAGGGATCTAGGGAGAGAATAATGGACCTCCATTGATGAGATAGCTTCTTATATTTTTGTATAAATAGGAGAGCCTTCTATCTTTCAAAGGCATATGTAAAGTTGAAGAGACTCAGGTGGAAAGTTAAGATTACTTATGAATGGAATTTAGATTTAGCACCATGCTCATGAGTGATGTTCACCTTGATTAGTAATGCTTGCACTGGGAGCCTCTCAACTTGCCATCTCTCAGGCTTTTGGATTGGCCACCTATAATGTGTGAGATTTATTTTTTTCATAGATTAAGATTATTTCTTTCATAGATTAAGATTTATTGCTTTCATATCTTTTCCTATGTGATAGGTTAAGAGTGATTGTTTTTATTTGCTTTCATATATTTTCTTGTGTGAGAGGTTAAGAGTGATTATTTTTATTTTCTTTCTACGTAGTGGTTAAGAGCGGTTGTTTTTATTTTCCTTCTACCTAGAAGTTAAGAGCATTTTTTTTTTTTTTTTTCTTTCATATATTTCCCTGTGTGAAAGGTTAAGAATGACTGTTTTTGCTTTCATTTATGAAAGAGTGGTGTGCTTTTCAATTCATGCAAGATTTAAAGATTAAGATTTCAATTTCGCGCACAGTACTATAATTGTACTATAATTTGTTTTGAGTTGATTGTTGAATTAGAATAGGTGAATTTGGTTTGTCATTATTTGGTTTCGTAGTTAGATTGATCTAAATTGGAAGTTAATTTCTAGCATATATAGTGCACACACGCTTCACAAGTTTTACCTCAATTAATTTGCCTCAACATTTTGGCATCGTTGTCGGGGAAGTGTGCATAGGAACTAGCTTTCAGTATAGAGTTCATTTTTCAGTTTTTTTAGATGCCTAATTAAAGCATATAGATGCACAAATCATTTAGCTGCATGTCAATTTTTATAAAAAATAAAAAATAAAAAAATTCGATATTAACCATTTATGGACAAAGGATCTAGAATGCAGATCAAACATTCTTTGGAGCACAAGGACTACATTTAGGAATGGTGTCAAAACACGATTGTGCCACGACATTCATGCATTCTCCAAGAGATATTTGTGGCAAATATAAAGGTTAAAATGATTTCTCATGTCCTCATACACAATCAAGTACATTTCACAAATTTGGATATGAACATTTTAGAAAGTTTAATCCGTAAATGACTCCATTGGAAATATTCATATACTTAAATAATAAATAAAAAAATTTCTTTCAAGTAGATAAAATAGGAAAAATAAAATCAAGCTTGATTGCATTTTTTAAAATTTTTAAACTTTAAAATATTTAGATTTTTATTTATTTTCTTGCATTTTTTTCATTAACATCACAAATTTTCAATAAAAAATTCATGTTTTGATTTAAATATTAAAAAATAAACAAATCATTTTCGATTTTTAATATAAAATAATAATAATAATAACATAAAATTAAAAAATAAAGATAAATAAAATAAAAATTCTTCTTTTTTTAATAAGGAAAATGTAATTTTTCTTTTAATAAAAATTATATTTCTTTAGAGAATGAGAAATTGAAAAATTGATTAACTAGCTCTCATGCAACTGCAAAGGAAAAAAAATTGCATTAGCTTGGAATCCAAATTGAAAAAATATATATATATATATATATTATATATATAATATATTATATATATATATATATATATATATTATATTATATATATATTATATTATACTTCTTTTTTTTTTGAATAAGGAAAATGTAATTTTCTTTAATAAAAATTATCATTTTTTGAGAATTGAGAAATTGGAAAAAATTGATAACTGGCTTCATGCAACTTGCAAAGAAAAAAAATTGCGTTAGCTTGGAATCCAAATTCAAATATTATATATTATATATATATATATAATATATATATATTATTATATTTATATATATATATAAAATAATAATAATAAAATAATAATAATAATAAATAAAAAAAAAAATCCAGCCTGAATGGCTGCATATTTGGCAAAACAAACTGTGGTGAATCTGATCTTCTGGAAATGTCATAATTGATCTCCAACGTTCTCCACTTTTGCAAGCCTTCAATATTCACTTCGTTCTTGAATTGAAATTGAGTAACTAAACCCATAAATCTCAACTGATACCTAATTTTCCGGATTGGAACTTATAGCTTCATGATCTGCGATATCTGGTTAACCATACTACATGATTGACATGGAATTTTATTTCACCTCACATCTATAAGGACAAAATAACTCACATTAAGCATAAGCATATACAGTGAAACTACATATTATTGTTGTTGATTAGGATTGCATCTTTGAAAAACAAATGATCCTATATTTATGGCAAATCCTGTGATTGCTAATGTGACAAACCAATGACGCTGCGAGGTATCTCGTGGCCATTCCTTAGGAACTCTGAGACAATTCTATACTAATGAGCTGTGATTATTTTCTCCCTGATGCTCTGTTGAAGAATCCCCAGTGTCATCAGAATAATCAATACGAAGGAAGCATCAATTGCTTATGAAACTGGATAGAAGAATGAGTCAATAAGACTTAAAAGGCAAGACAATCAATTTCAATGCAAGCTTCAGGATCTACAGGAGGAAAGAGAGGAGTCTCAAAGAAAAGTAAAATTACTTGAGGAAGAGCTACAACTAAAGGAAGATGCTTTAAAATATTTTGGACTATCAATGAGTAAAGTGGAACACACATCACCTTCTTAGGATTAAAATAGGTGGGTGAACTCCGTGAGAAACTGTGGTTTATTGAGGGTGAATTGGAAACTATTACAAAGGAGTTCGAGGTAAAAGAGAGAGATCTTGATGCTAAGATTGAATACTTGGAAAATGTTAGCCGAGTTTTGTGCTTCAGAGCAGCTTGAGATTAGCAATTTTCTCGTAGGAGAAGTAATAGCCATTATTTAATTCCAAGACCCAACAGTTACCTGAGCATTTTCGAGAAATGCGTAGCATTTTTCGACACATCATTTTAAAACACGTTTATGGTAAAATGAAAGCTAATCTCAGAAAAATAAAACGTGGGTTTTTTCTGAAAACGAGGTCAATTATAAAACTCTAGACGCATTTTCTCAAATTCGTAACTGATTAGGAGATATTTGAGATTCTCTGGAGCCTTACTTGGTAAATTACGTGAGAAAACATGGTTTTCAATTAATACACAAACATCAGTTGTAGCCGTGATCTGATTTTCTTGATACTCAGATGTTGGTGGCTCAACTCTTGATACACATCATGGTTTCGTTTTCAAGTATAGCGAGGATCCAGATTGTTGAGAATGGATCAACCCCGAGGTCTTTTGTCTCAAGAACATATGTCTAATATTCCTGCAACTATTCTAGCTTCTCAAAGGAGGGATCTTTGTAGAAATTCTATCTACAAATCCAGTTCTGTAGATATGCTGCACGTTAACCCGATAATGAAACATAACCAAATAAAAATACAATAACCTACTTTTACTATCAATTTTCGGAAGGTTAAATGTTTGAGCAAGAACGAAATGAACACATATAACCAAAAGAAGAATTAATGCACATGAAACACAGAAAATACTCAGGGGAAAGCCTCAACTCAAAAACCCCACTATCTGTATTATCATACAAGGTGGAAATATATTAGGATTACACAAATCCTTAGCTCTCACAGCTAGCAAGCTCTATTACGAGAATAAGTACCCTAGGGCTTTGGGTTAGAACCCTAACAAGCCAGAAGCAGACTACGACAAGAGACACTCATACAACTCAGGCAAAATGCTTATATAAACAAACCATGTAAGAGTGACCGTACTTGGATGTCCTTCGTTCGAGTAGGTCCTGCAGGGTTCAAACCCTTTGCAACTCCCGAAGTTCTTCAAACTTGGAAATGATTCAATTCGAATATACATAGTAGTATATAAGTAAAGCATATTCACGAAATTTAACTTTATATCATATAAGAAAATGATCAGTTATACATCAAAACAACATTCATACATGAATTGCAACATAATTTGATGCATAAACATAGTTAATTTCAGAAACAAGACAACATTTCTTTTATTGTAGTAGGCTATAAATAACATGGAGAGAATTCACCTGAGTCTTCTTCTTCTGGCTCCAAGCAGATGCGTCCTCTAGATTCGACCTATCCCAACCTTCAACAATATTATTCCATAACCAACACCATGATATGTCAAGCAAGAGGGAGAATATCTATAATCAAGGAAACAAGGGTTTCCTAAAACTTGAGGAAGTGGATGAGGCACAGGGATTCATCAGACTCATTCAGGGATAATCTCAATGTTATAACTCTATCTCTTCTTCTCCTTTAGGCCTCCCCATAGAAGTCTATTTATACTTCTCCCAACTAGTTTTTTAGTTGGGAGACAGTTGGGCTATGGGTAATAGGAGGTAATCAATAGGTAAAACCCGTGAACTCTACCCATAATTAAGGAAATTTAATTGTTTAAGTGTTTTAACACATATATACGGGTTGGGTATTGACTAACACGCGTGTACATGCTTTTATCTCAGGGAAAAGTAGCGTACAGGGAATAAAACAATGTATTTAATATATTTGGACCAAGTCTGGAAGGAGGGGTTGCCCTAGGAGATAAACCAAACATAAAAAATTCCAAGGGTGATAAATGGTGCTATAATAGATTCCCCCTAGTATATGAGGTCAGAAGGGGTACATGATGGCTGAAATGTTTTAAGTGTATGGAAAGAATCTTGTCGAAATTGAGAAGGACTTCACCAGAATTTAGCCTGCCAAGCCATCAAAAAGAGATCAGAAAAAAATGTTGTCTGAGAAATAGATTCCAGCCTGTAAACTAATTGAAAAGGGGTAAAACCGGTGGCAGTATTCACCGAGGTTCGGTATGCCCAGAGTGTTGGGTACAATATGATGTGCTAATTGGATCGATTTTTTCAATTTTCCTTTGCAGCATAGTCTTAAGGGACTTATTCACGGCTTCAACTTTCCCATTGGCCTGAGGATAGTATAGAGATGAATGCTCCTGTCGAAAGCCCAACTTGAGAGCCAATTCGGTCATCAGTTGATTCTGGAAGTGACTGCTATGGTCAATGACAATCTCCCTTGGAATAACAAATCGTGAAATAACCTAGATGAAGAGAAACAAGGCTGTTGTTTCACTATTGTTTTTGTAAGTAGGAATGGCCTTAGCCCACTTCGTAAAGTAGTCTATGACCACAATGATGTACTTGTGATTTTTTGCAAAGGCGGATTACAAGTAGTGAAGTCAGTGCCCCACTTCGTAAATGGACCAACAGTGATAACATGAAAAATTGGAGCCGGATGCGCCAGCATTTTCTGAGTATAAATTTGACAAGGGTGGCAACATTTGACCACTTCAATACAATCTTTGAAAATTGAAGACCAAAAGTAGCCTGCACACAAAATTTTCTGGGTTGTTGCAAGCCCTAATAGATGACTGCCACAAGCTCCATTGTGGCAATCATTAAGTACAAACTCTGCTTCTTCCAAAGTTAAGCAACGCCTAAGGATTGAGTCAACCCCTTGGCGATATAATGTATCACCAATGATAACATTGTTTTTGGCGAGGTGATGTAACTTTCAACGCTCATCTTTAGACAAAGCAGGTGGGAACTTCGAAGTCTGAAGATATATAATGATTTCTCCTTACCAGGGATCTTGTGAGGAAATGAGGAATAAATGTTCATCGAGGAAATTTTCCTCATAAACAATGGCTTCCTCACAAGGAAGCTCTAAAATTAATTTTGCAAAAACCAATGACTTCTTAGATTTGGTTGACAATAACTCGAGATCAAATTCTTGCAAAATAGCAATCCATCAATTATATTTTCCCCCAATCACTTGCCTACTTAGGACAAACTGAAAAGGATTGACAGCCGTTAAGACGAACGTTTTGCGTAGATGAATGTCATGACGAAGCCAGTGGATAGCATGGACAATTGCCAAGGCCAATTTCTCGATAGGAGAATAACGTAGCTCAGGTCCTACTAAGCCTCAACTCAAGTAGTAGATTACATGCTCACTGAGAGCATCATCCACCTGAACGAGAACCATACAAATGGTTGATTCTGCCACAGCGAGATACAAAAGGAAATCTCTGCCATAATCTGGTGGACTCAACAATGGAGCAGAGATTAATGTTTGTTTCAAAGCATCAAAAGATTGCTGTGCAAAGTTGTCCCATAAAAATGGAACTCCTTTCTTAAGTAAACGCATAAATCCTTTGGTAATCTCGGCATAATTTGCTATAAATATTCTCAAGAAATTTTCTTTTCCTTGGAGACATTGAAGTTGACGAATGAAAGACGAGGGAGGCAACTGAATTATTGCCTCAACCTTGAAAGGATCAACTCGAATCCTTTCAATTGATACAGTGAATCGTAACAGCAGGCCAGATGTAACCGAAAAAACACACTTATTCGAATTCAACTAGATTTTATAGAAACGACATCTCTCAAAAACTAACCGAAGGTGGCTGGGATGATCGATTCTCTTTCGAGAACGAGCAGCTAAGTCATCCAAGTATGCTTCGATAACATGTTTGATGTCGTGGAAAGCATAGGACATGGCCCACTGAAAAGTAGCTCCAACATTTTTAAGACCAAAAGGTATCTTCTTGTATGCAAACGTGCCCCAGGGACAAATAAAGGTTGTCTTGTGCTAGTCCTCTAGACGGATAGTAATTTGATTGTAACTAGAGAATCTGTCCATGAACAAAAAAAATTCATTACCCACATATTCATCAATAATTTGATCAATAAAAGGTGTGGGGTAATTTTCTTTTGTACAAGCTTTATTCAAATCCCTAAATTCGATACACACTCAGATCGTTCCTTGATTTTTATCTACCGAGACTGGATTGGAAACCCACTCCGTTAGAGGAATGGGGTATATGAAACTCGCCTTAAGCAGCTTTTCAACTTCAACTTTAATAGCTGCTGCTTTCTGAGGATTGACCAGTTGAAGCTTCTAACGAATAGGTTTGGAATTTCTGTACGTCTTGATCTCATGCTGGACTATAGATGGATCAATTCCAAGCATTTCCTCATAAGACCAAGCAAACACATCTTGAAACTTTTTAAAGAGGTCGATGTAAATTTGAATTTCTTCAGGGGAACAATCGACTCCGATGAAGAAATTTTCTATAACATTAGGATTCTTAGAGATGTTTATAGGTACAGTTCTTGAGATAACCAACATATTACCTTCAACAGATAATTGTGTTGGAGCCAAAGGGTTTGAAACTGTACAAACATCACTAATAAGTATATTGGAGAACCTGGATTCAACTTCATGCAATGGAGGAATAAAATATGAACGATGATGTAAATATTCCCATGGTCGATCCACACCCATCATTGCCTCCAAAATTGCTTCTTCATATGGTAAAACTATATCCAAGTAATCCAGAGCTAAAGTAGTGTCGAGGGTCCAAGCTGGAGCCACATCGCCATCTAACTCCTCTTGTGAAAAAGGACTGGGATCGTTGTCTGTAGAGTTAACAATAAATTGATAGCTAAGTTCTACTTCAAACATGAGAAATGTCATTCCACCAACTTGCCCTCCATCTAATGTGGTGGTAGATGAAGATAAGGTCCCAGGGGCTAAAAAATAATGAGTTCGAAAGAACTCTTTCCGTGAAGGCCCCCTGTAGGATGAAATTGCATTGATTCTAGATGTAGGAGCAAGAAGGTCAAATATACCCATTAACGAAGAGTACATACCAACTCCTAAATTCTCAATAGATTGATAGGGATTATCCACCAATGGAATGGTAGAATCTGATTTTGCATGAGATTCACCTAGAGAATAATCTAACTGATCAAGTTTAACAATTCTCCCCTCATGAGGAAAACAGTGGATGCAGAATAAAGATGATACTATTGCATCCATCTCATAAATCTAATTCCTCCCTAAGAGGAGGTTATAATCCAGGTCGGCATCAACGATTTCAACCTCAATGTTTACGACCTTTCCCCCAACACATAGGAAAGGTCGAGATAATTCCATGTGGCCTATGAGAATTTCCATCAAATGTTGTCAAGAGAGTCAATGAAGGAACAACTGAAGGTGATCCAATGGCCTTCCAACATGACATAGACATTACGCATGTGGAAGCTCCCTCATCTATAATTGTTTGAAAAATATTGGTCGATAAGTGGGCTTTTTCTAGAAAGCCATATGGTGAGGAAGTCTCCTTTTAACATTCAGCATATTAAAAGTCAACACTAAAGAATTATTTGGATCTACTACACCGATTGCCGTAAGCAAAGAACTTCTCTAAGAAAGACACGACTGGAGTACCTCCAAAGTAGACATAGCACAAGGACTTTGAGCCAGATCTTCTACAATCGAGTAATTCTGAGCTGCCCTAGCATTAGGGTTCATAGTCGAGCACTTACAGAACCTTTCGGTATCCGAGGTATAGACTCAACAGGGGGTTGCTCAATATGAAGTGGGTCTGTGGTTTCGGGAACAAATTTAGCCTTAGATGTTTCTGTTTCACCATAATTGCATGCTTGTGTAGCAACGTCGACATGAGAGTTCATCATATAAACATTTGAGGAATTTTCCCCTTCTTGGTTGCCCCCTGTAGAGATACGAACATTCAAATTCACGCCAACAAGTAATTGCTTCCCTTGGGGAAAAGGGTTAGTCAAAACATATTGGGAGCTAGAGGACCCTTGCTGCACTAATAAGCACTGAGAATATTGTATCTTAGGGCAGAGGTGAGTCAAATGATCTCCATTGCAAAACTTGCATGGAAACTTAACCTTTTTCTTGGACTCTTTTCTACCCTCACCGGCACCGTTGTCGGGTTTGTTCGCATTGCCTTTCCCTTCCTGGTTCTTCTTCTTACCTTGTCCCTTCCATTTTCCATTGGATTGTTGATTTCCTTTGGAGTTAGAGGCCTAGACAGCGTTTATAGAGGTAGGTTGGGAAGGTGTAGGTGTAGACGGTGCTGCCTGGTTAAAAGAAGCACTTTGTAGAGACAACTGCTACAATTGATTCAAAAGGTTCACCGTATTTGTGTCAATTGACCCAACTATACCATCGGCGTGAGGGCCTGGCTTCAGTTTGGCTAAATCGACCTTAGCTATAGGAGCATTAGGTAGGATTTTCTGAAGAGTCCCAGATTGAGAATATATCAGTTCTAATTGTTGGGCTCGAAAAATAGCCTGCTCTTCTAAATAAACGCCGGAAAGAGAAACATCCTTTGAGATCTCAGGTTGTAATGATTTGAGAAACCATTTGAGAAGGAACTCTGGTGGAATTTCGGCTTTGATAAGCCTTTTTCTCCTTCTCCATTCCTGGATGTGATCTGAAATGTGAGTTGTTGTGTCTTGCTGAAAGTTATCCAAAAGTTCAGTTTCGGCTTCATAGCGGACAGACAACTGAAAATGGTTCAATAAAATATTAGCCAAATTAGCGAAAGAAGTATAGGTGCCCCCTGGCAACTCTATGTACCATTTGGTCGCATTTCTAGTTAGGGTGCACTAAAATAACCTCAACCTGATCGAATCATCTATCAAGGAGTTGGATGAGCACCATAAGTGAAATGTGGTCACACGATCTCCTGGGTCTTCACTGCTCTTCCCTTCGAACTTAGGAATATTTGAGGGAAGCTTAGTTGGGACCGAAGGACAAGCTGGATTATACCTGATTGGATCATTCGTCAATTTAGTGAAGTCTAGCCAATTAAGCGTGGCCAGAAAAGGAAGCCGTGGGTGACCTTGGTAATTCCATCCAGAGCGGGCGGGATTCCCAAAGGTCTGAAAAGAATGACCTGGATTTTGAAAGGCACCAGGTTGCCCGAAGTAACTCTTAGAGCTTACTGAACCAAAAGGTAATCCTTGTTATCCAACAAAATTTAGAGTTTGACCAACTCCTGCTGAAAATCCTCCGTAACCAGTGAAGTTACTCCCTAACGAAGTATTGAAAGGAGATGACAGCCCCTGATAAGGGTTCCATGCATTAGCAAAGGGTGGAAAATTTTGAAACGAATTGATGAAGAATACAACACATTCCCTTGTTGGCCAAAAAATTGATTCCCAGCTCCTATCCTACTAACTATAAGGTTTGTCCAACTCTAGAAGGGGTTACTACCTTGACTTGGAAAAGGAAAAGGCATTGACCCTATTGTCAGATTGGAATGTGGTATATAACCACTTCCAAATGGGAAACCATAAAAAGAGTTGATCCACTCATCATGGATGTAGAGGCGGTTGATGGTATGTTCAAAAGAACTGAAGGAATACCTTGAGATGACATTCCAAAAGGGAAGAATCCAAAATTGGATCCAGTAGCTTGAGAACTTCCACTCGTTGATGGAATGGAAATAGACCCAAATATAGTCGTGCTGGGAGTATTAGAAGGGATGGAAATAGTTCCTCCCCCTTGTACAGATATGGGAGTTTGCATGCTTGCAACAATCAACGTAGATGCCTTGCTTCTAGCAGTGGTCATTGAAGGAATAAATGTATGTAAACTTGGGCTCGAAGGCCTATGAGTCAGAGTTCCAACGTATAACAAAACGTCTGGATGGTTAGGATGGAGAGGAGAATTCGGAGCTGCAACCGACTCTAAAAGCTCTTCTACTTCGATACTATCTTCCAACTGGATGAGTACTCGAGAAAGAACTATTGTGTTCCTCTCTAACTCTGTACTAGTACTAGGTCTATCTTGTGAACTAATGCCCCCAAGTGGAGGATCAATCTCTGATGTGCATGTTGCCACTGGTTGAAAACCACTAGCAGAATCGCTCCTATGCCCTCTAGGAGAAGGCTCCGAACTCATAGGTGATAGCCCACGAAGTCTCCTAGACCATCGAGATGGTCGGTCAGCCACTTTGAATTATTTAAAAGATCTACTTAAAGACTCAATTTTTTTTTATAAAGCTAGGCTGACTAGGAGCATAGAACAGTCACTAAAATGTCCCTAAAGATATCAACAATCAAACGACTCTCAAGTATTTCCACTCCGGGTGATTAGGACTGGACACCAAAATACAAGAAAATTAATAACAAGGGCCTTCCGAAAATAGGCTGGGGTAATTACGCCCAAGGCCTACTAGAGAAGGTATCAAAGGTAGTTACGCTGACCTCTAGACAACAACCTTTACTAGTGCAAGCCCCCAATCTTCGCAAGGGTGCCCTCCAAAAGTACTACTAAACGTGATACAACATCAACCTCAGGTGCTACGGGATTCCCCTCCACAGCCACATGTGTGGTTCCTAGGATAGGCAACTATGGTCACCAACTTGTATCAGAAGCCGAGCGGAACAGTTGTGAGGTAGGATCTGACAAGTAAGAGAGGGGGTATCTCTCGTCCTTATCTTCACTAGCCCTCGTGCTTTACTCCCAGTCACGGAGCTTTCTCGGTCTCCCTAACGCTATTGGATTTCGCTCATTAATCAAACTTCTATGTTTTGTAAGTTAGAGTGGCCTTGGAGAGTTAACTCTCCTCTCGCCTAATCCAAGGCCCTAATGAACCTAAAGTTGTTGGTGTATTCTGATGACAATACAAAAGTTCTAGTTTATTTTGATTAAGCACTTGATTTTAATGGCTTTTCTTTTAATTCAAGGGTATAGATGGAAGTGAAACCAATGGTGTTTGTATGATGCAAAAAAATCAATGAATAACTAACTACATGAATGCAATCATTTGTTCTTTGATGAAAAGATATCTCTACGTGGGTTCTACAAAAATTTTATAAAGCAAAATACTTTTTCTTTTCTTTTCTTGAAACACACTTCACACATACAAAAACTAAAAAGACTACAAATTCTTTACCAATGCAAACTACCCTAATGCAAGGTATAATGAAGATGCAAGATCTTAAATCACTCTAAAAAATGAAAGCAATTGTTTGTAACTATTAATGAGCTAACTTAAGTATTGAAGAGGATACAAATTTTGAATACAAAATTCTCTCCAAATAATAAGGACAAATTGCAAAGGATCGCAATTTACTTTCAAAAATCAAAAGAAACCAAAATCAAAATTGGCAAAAGAAAACAAAAACAATATTTTTTGAGATCTTTTCTTTTTCAAGAAACAACCAAAACAGCTTTTTGAAATCACTCTAAATGCCACTAAAACTCAAAGATCAAAAGAAGAGCACAAGGAGTCCTTGCAAGTTACAAACTCGAAAATGAATGAAAACTTGAGCAAAAAGGCTTCAACATGTACTAAACGACCCAAACAACAGTGAAGAGCTTGACAAACTAACTAAGAAGCCAAGAAACAAATACTTTCAAATTTGTCAAAAAGACTTTCAAAAAGCAAGAAAAGCTATAAGGCTACAAAATGACGGAAAGAAAGCAAGTATATTAAAAACCGAGCTTGACACTGAGATTGAAAACAATCACCTGTTCTCGAGGAACAAAACAATCAAGAAATTACGAACGAAGCCTTGCGTGCCAAAACACTAATTACAAACTTGCTCAAAAATCAAACCTATGCCAAATATTTTCAGTGAGGAAGAGACTTCGAAACAGTAAGCTTGCAGAATAATGAAATTCTTTAGATAGAAATTGACCACTCAGAGATTAAGTAGACCAGCCAACAAATCTTTCTGGGTAGATAGATTTGGAAAAACAATGCAAAAAATGCTATACGTGACTGTGTTCAAGCACAGAGGCATGTACACATGCTTCTGATAAAGGAAACTTGCATATACATGGGTTCACTTCACAGAAACGAGCGTGTGTACGCTATTGTAAACAAAGTAAAAGCCATATATAAAGCTTTGCAAGAAAATTAAAAAACAAAGCTAAATAGAAATTATCAGACTTAAGGTCTAAGACTCTAGTAGACCAAATAAGACTGTAATAGCAAGCAAACCTAAGACTGAGCCCTGATTGACACTGAATGACCCAAACTAGGAATAACAAGATTTGTATCCCCAGCGGAGTTGCCAATTCTGATACAGGAATAAGTACGCTAGGGCTTTGGGTTAGAACCGCAACAGAGTAGAAGCAAACTACAACAAGAAACACTCATACACTTAGGCAAAATGCTTATATAAACAAACTATGTTAGAGTGACCATACCCAGATTTCCTACGTTCGAGTAGGTCCTGCAGGTTTCAGACCCTCTGCAACTCTCAATGTTCTTCAGACCTGAAAATCATTCAATTTGAACATACATAGCAGTATAGAAGTAAAGCATATTCATGAAATTTGAATTTATATCATATAAGCAAATGATCAGTTATACATCAAAACAAAATTCTTACATGAATTACAACATAATTTGATGCATAAACAAAGTTAATTTCGGAAACAAGACAACATTTCTTTTATTGCAGTAAGCTATAAGCAACATGGAGAGAATTCACCTGAGTATTCTTCTTCCGGCTCCAAGCGGAACCGTCCTTCGGATCTATCCTATCCCAGCCTTCAACAATCTTCTTCCATAACCAACACCATGATATCTCAAGCAATAGGGAGACTATCTATAATCAAGGAAACAAGGGTTTCCTGAAACTTGGGGAAGTGCATGAAGCATAGGGATTCATCAAACTCAGTCAGGGATTATCTCAGTATAATAAATCTATCTCTTCTCCGCCTTTAGTCCTTTCCATAGAAGTCTATTTATACTTCTCCCAATTAGTTTTTTAGTTGGGAAACAGTTGGGCCACAGGCAATAGGAGGTAATCAATAGATAAAACCCGTGAACTCCACCCATAATTAAGGAATTTTAATTTTTTAAGTGTTTTAACACATATACGCGGGTTGGGTATTGACTAACCTACGTGTACATGGTTTTATCTCAGTTCAAAGTAGCGTACAGGGAATAAAACACTGTTTTTAATATATTTGGACCAAGTCTGGAAGGAGGGGTTGCCCTAGGCCATAAACCAAGCATCACAAATACCAAGGGTGATAAATGGTGCTATAACAAGCTCTTAGTACAATCCTCCTGGATGCTCACAAGCAATCAAAGCTTCTCACAAGCCTTCTCCTCTTCCCTCCAAGCCTCCTCTTTCCTTGCACAGTTTCTCCTGGGTGATCCTCTTGTTACCAAGTGGAACACTGATCTCTCACACTGATCTCACACCCTGTCAAAACTGTACAATCCTCAAGGAATCTTATTCCTTCTGCATGCATGAGTTTCCTTTATAGGAGAACACATGCAACTGATAGTACGTTGTCCTTGACTTTAATCTCAACTGGGTCTTTCTCAGAATAGACATGCATGAGTTACTGATGGGAGAATCTTTAGTTATCTTGAGTACACTAGTTGGATCCATGCATGAATCAACTGACAAATAACTCACAATTAGTTCCTCAAACAGTTTGGAACTAATTTAACTCGACTTAATTCACTAAAATGAGCTAACTAATTACAACTCAAATATCACTCAAACTTATCTCCTTAATTAAGGGATAATCTCCTTAATTTAAAGGATAATTCTTGTTGCATGACTTCACAAAGACTTCTAACTTGAATTTCTCCAACTAATTAATCCAAGATGAATTAATTAATTATTTTCAAGAAGTTGGTGAGACTAAATTCGCATTTTAATTACAATTTTAATTCAAGGACAAATTAAAATTGGAATATTCTTGTTGCCACATTTCAACAATATTGATATCAGTACTCAAGAGCCTTCTAGGGTACCTTATATCCCTCCAGCAGAGGCTCCTGCTGCAGCTAAAGTCAGTTTTTCTACATCTATGGCTTCTGTGAAGAAGTATGTTGAGGGATTTAGCAGTGTCTAGATTCCTTCGAGCTAGGTTTCATTCGGACCTATTAAGTTAGAAAGCAAGTCGGAGAGTGGACAGAGATCTAAGACCACTCTTGTTTCCATTAATCGATTAGAAGGTGGAGGCAAGAGAGCCATTGGCCCTATCAGACTTTATGCCAATCACTTCGACGTTAGTTTTAACTCAGGAGTGAAAATTTTGCACTTTGACTACGATAAAACAATTTTCATGCCAATTTCGTTTTATTTTTATTACATTGTTATGTTATATTTTTTTTTGTTACGTTGTATTTTTTATTTTTTTAGAATGTTATATGATATTTATGTTATATGCTACATTTTTTTTGATGTGTTTTAATGTTTAAGGTTTAATGTTATGGTTTTTTTTAGTATATATTTTAATGTTATGTTTTTTTTTTTATTACGTATGTTATGTTATAATGTGTTAAGTTTTAGATTGTACATTTATGTTATAGGATTTTTTTTTCTTTTTTTGTTAAATTTGTTTGTATATATATATTTTAGTTTGTAGATACATTTTTCTTGTTATGTTTTTCTTTTATGTACATTTATTTTATTTTATTTTTAGTTTTGTAAATATTTCATTAATTTTTAGATTGTGTTTTATTATTTTTTTAAAGGAAATTGCCATGGAAAATTGTCGAAAATTTTTGATGTGAAATATGGAGCAAATTGGAGAAAAATATTGTTGTGATGGTCCACTCAAACAAAAACTGTAAAAAAAAAAAAAAAAAAAAAAAAAAAAAAAAAAAAAAAAAAAAAATAAATAAATAAATAAATAAATAATAATAATTAATTAATTAATTAATAATAATAATAATAAATAATTCTATTTGCTAATTTTCTGGAAGAAGTATTGATCAATTTGAAGATTGGACTAGTTATTTAGTCATAACAAAAATGCATAACTGTGTGTACTTAAGTGTCTGTTTAAGATTTTCGCTACAGAAACTGCACAATTCTATAGCTTAACTACAATTCTGTAGCTAAACCACAATTCTGCAGCTATGTATTTAACTCAATGATCTACTTGTCAAAAAAACATTCTAATTAGAAAATCATGATCAAAATTTATTGGTTTTGTCTAATGATTATATTTCCAAGTATGATGTAGAAAAGAAGAAGAACTATGAAGGCACTTTATTTGCAAGATTGATTGATGAATTTTTTATTGAGGATTGTTTTCTAGGAATCATTATGCATTCATAAATAATATTTCTTTATCTTTATGAAATGCTATGATTCAAACATAAATTGAGGAAATTGTTTTTTTTTAGAAATTGGATTTATTATCGCAATTCTGAAATTGGACTAACCATTTGAAACAAAAACACATCATGAACTTGTTAATTATGCAATTTTTTCGTATGTATCAAAAAGAAATTGATCACTACTCTTTGAACACACTTAGATTTTACTGCAATGTTAGTGCCATGTTTATTTTCAAGTTCCAGGACAACCAGAGAATTGAAGGAGGCCAATTTGTCCACGATTGGTTTTCTATGACCAATTTCAAGAAACATGAACCAATTAAATCCATTTCTATCATCCATAAATGCCATCACTTTTTCCTCTCCAAACTCACAAGCTATCCAAGCATTTTTGCTAAGCATTGTCATCACCATTTTCTTTGCAAAGAGTCGCATGTTTCCTTCACATTTTCCATTTACATTTTCCATTCACATTTTTCATAATTTCCATTCATAGAGACATTTAGATTGCTTACATGCTAATTTGTCCTTTTGCTTTCCATTCGCTTGTTTATCCTCTTGTCATTTTACTTTCGATTAAATAAACCTTGATTCACTGCAAAATTTTTCATTCATAGTCCTCCCATAATCATCATTTCATACTCGTGTTAGATGATGGAGGATTCATTAAGGCCTCCCTTCTAACAAGTCTTGGCCTATATACATCAACAAATTATGTAGGTTCAGGGCTAGAGTCCTTATTAGTACCTTGAGGCTTGTATTCATCAATGACAAGTTCTCTTGCTGACAATCATGGGAATACATCAATGTCCCTTGATCATTAAATCTTGCAAGTGGCTCGACATCAACTCATCTATTCACACTTTGCAAGATGTACTTAGGTACCTTGGCACTCATTGACATTAATGGCGAGTTTGCCTCGCATTGGTTAATGACATTCATCAATGGCCAGTAATCCAATGACTTCTCTTCATGCTCGACAACAACACATTTATTCACATGACTAGAATTGTACCATCAGGTTTTGTAGCATGTGAAGACTATATCATTTTAGTATTTTGCAGCAAATACAGTAGATTTAGCAGCAGAAATAAAGAATCCACTTTCACCACCTCATCCGCTATTTATGCAACCAAGAAGAAGATGAAATTCTACATTCTATTCCATGATCTAGCACCAGTTACAACTTCTCTACATATGCATAGTTGTTCCACTTTCTAGGTAAGTAAAGGTATGTTCTTTTCTAGCTTTTATTCATAGAATTCCTTGAATACTAAAATTATAATTTTTGGAAAATACTTCATATTTCCTTTCTCATTTGAAAAAAAAAAAACGAAAACACCTTTAGTTGGGGGGAAGGGACATCCATTTATTATCACATCCATATCAATTCATTCCATTTCACTTCATTTCATCCTAACATACATGTCCTAATCGTTATTAATTGCATTATAAGTTCAAAAGTTATGTGATTTGCAAATAAATGCTTAAATGATAAGCATATTATATGGGTGATTTAAATATGCACTCTTAAATATGTTCAATTGAATTTTGTAGCAACAAAAAGAAAACAATGTATTGAAATACAAGAACCAATGCCAATTAAAATTTGGTTGTCACACAAGAACCAACAAACATGTTTCATTCAATGTATGACAAGGAATACTTTGCAAAAAAAAAGAAATGAAATTGTCAAATGCAAAGTTTAAGGACAATTGATATAAGCCAAGCTCATTCAAAAGCAATTCATGATTAAGCAATGCAGTAGATTGCATGAGGACATGCAATAACGTCAGTTGGGGGGTATGTAGAGTCTCGAAATTGTCTTCAAAATATCATCCACTTTCACCTTTATCGCCACCATTTCACTCACATGTCGCAACTCCATGACCATATAACCTTTCATTAGCCTTCGTTTTCATGATTACATGGGGTTACCTTTGTTTTTTCCAAAAGCCAATGATTTTTAGTATTATAAGTGAATTAAATGGTTAAAACTTAGAAAAATCACATATACTTGCTAATACTTAAAAGTAGCTTGAGTTTCATGACATGTGTAGGTCATTTGGAAGCTTGCAAGGCACCGTTATGTGGCCTCAAACACTAAAATTCGAATTCCCTTCAAGATATGCAAGGGGATTTGGATAAAGGTCAAAGAGGATACGTGTCTCATCATTACCTATTTTGATTGTAACTCTATGAGATCTTCTAGGGATCTAGGGAGAGAATAATGGACCTCAATTAATGAGGTAGCTTCTTATATTTTTGTATAAATAGGAGAGTCTTCTCCTTTTAAAGGCGTGTGTAAAGTTGGAGATACTCAGGTGGAAAGTTAAGTATTACTTATGAATGGAATTTAGATTTAGCACCATGCTCATGAGTGATGTTCACCTTGATTGGTAATGCTTTCACTAGGAGCCTCTCAACTTGCCATCTCTCATGCTTTTGGATTGGCCACCTATAATGTGTGAAATTTATTGTTTTTCATAGATTAAAATTTATTTCTTTCATAGATTAATATTTATTGCTTTCATATATTTTCTTGTGTGAGAGGTTAAGAGTCATTGTTTTTATTTGCTTTCATATCTTTTCTTGTGTGAGAGGTTAAGAGTGATTGTTTTTATTTTCTTTCTACGTAGAGGTTCAGAGCAATTGTTTTTATTTGATTTCTACCTAGAAGTTAAGAGAAATTGTTTTTATTTTGCTTTCATATTTTTCCCTGTGGGAGAGGTTAAGAATGATTGTTTTTTCTTTCATTTCTGAAAGAGTGGTGTGCTTTTTAATTCCTGCAAGATTTAAAGATTAATATTTCAATTCCACGTGTTGTACTATAATTGTACTATAATTTATTTTGAGTTGATTGTTGAATTAGATAGGTGAATTTGGTTTGTCATTATTTAGTTTCGTAGTTAGATTGATCTAAATTGGAAGTTAATTTCTAGCATATACAATGCACGCATTCTTCGCAAGTTTTACGAAACCCCCGGGTTGACAATTAAATGATAGGTAACTAATTTGCCTCAACATCTATCTTAACCCTAAAACCAGAAAGTGTTGAGGGGTCAAATTTATACATGAGTTCATGGCTCCTCACATGAGATCATTAATGGACTTGCCACTTTTATGTATAAGTGTGGCAGTCATCCAAGTGGCATCATCCATTGGATGGTCCATCCACTTCACTAAGTACTCATAGTACTTCTTTCCTCTGGTTTCCTTAATGATCCTCTTATCTAAGATTTTTTCAGGTTGCAAAAGCTTTGCTGAAAACAACTGATTTTTCCAATTTATGTATGACTGTTGTTGTTGTTGTTGATTGTTGTTGTTGTTGACTGATGCTTATTGTTGATGTTGAAGGTTTATAATATATATAGAGGTCTGAAACATTAAAAATAGGGGAAATTCCCAATTCTGGTGGTTGTTCTATTTCATATGCATTATTATAAAATTTCCTCAAAATCTTACAGGGTCCAATCTTTTTCCATTTTAGTTTGTTTTATTCACCTTTTGGAAATATTTCCTTCCTAATTTGAGCTAATACCATGTCTCCAACCTCTAAAATTTGCTCAATTTTCCTCAAATCTGCTTGCCTTTCATAATTCATGGTGTTTTCCTTCATTTTATGCTTGACTTGCTTGTGAATTTCCTGCATTGTTGCTGCAAACGCTTCCCCTATTGCACTTCTTTGTTCTGCTCTCCCTAGATACCTGATTTCAGAAATTCCTTAGGATTCATTCCATTAAATTTGAGAGCAAATGATGGACTTTACCGTTAATATTTAACTTAGGGCATTTGAGATTCAACAAAAATGAATTTAAATTTTAATGTGATGCTCTGAGCATTTTCGATAAAAGCTCTGTAAATGAAGTCCTAAGTCGCTTTAATATGTTCCTTTAAGAGAGTATCAAAACTCATTCCTTTTTGTGTAAGTTACCAAGATACGAATACGGATCTGGATCCAAATCCACTAGTTTTTTGAAAATCCAAGATCTGGATACGACAAGAACAAAAAAAATTAAAATATAACAATATTTTTTAAATTTTAAAAGCACTTTCAGAGTTCAAAAATGAAATACAACAATAATGATAATGGTCTACAGGTTACCTTACTGCATATAAATTTCAAATTATAATTTATTATCGATACACAATTAAAAATTAAAATACACTTCATCTAACACACCACTACAATATGTTCTTGAATTGTAAAGCACCTCTCGGTGCAATTATTATTAATATTCATAATAATAAGATAAGAGAACATGGAAAAATGATGTGGTATTTCTAATATATTGATGCTTAGAGTGAATATATGTCATGTGATAGATAATATGGTGTCAAGACCAACTTATTTAGAGAATTTATTAATTTAATTTCCATTGTTGACTTGGCACAAGGGACACTCAAGCAACTAGATCATTCACTTATGAAACATTCACTGCCTTAACCTACTAAATTCTAAATTTCTTGTCACAGATAGATACAAGAAAAAATAGGTCATTAATTAATAATAAATATTGGAGAAACAAAAATAATTTATCTTTCAAGTTAAGTTAAATGTTTGAATAGATAGATACAAGAAGAAAATAAGATCGGTCGACTAGAGATGAGTGGGCGTGCACAAACGTTTTGAGCAAGAGAGGAAAGATTAATTCCAAGGAATAGTGGCTTTTACTAGGTCAACTGGGACATTAAGTTATCAACTAGCCAGGCTGACCAATAATGGTCTCAACCAAGTCGACTCTGCTTCCAAAAATATATATGGAAACAAGCACCGTTATACATGTTGAAAGGGAAAGTTCCAAAAATATGAATGTAAATGACCAGACTATACTAAGATTGCAAGGCGAGAAGATGGATGACAACGAATGGGCTAGCTCAAACGAAGCAATTGGTTCAAGGAAGATGGAATGCACTACTAATTCATTTATGGACCAATGAATTATATGAAGAATACCATAATATGATAGGGTGATGAATAAGCAGTCACACTAGAAATGAATACTAGAATATGATAGACCTCGAATGATGATGAATAAGAAGTCATGCCTTCCTCACCTTCCTCTCCTATTCCTTGCCTTCCTCACCTATAGGGTGCATTGTTGACAAATAGGGACCACACTCTAACACTTAATGAAAAGTCCAAAACCTAATTCCATAGCCTTAACTCACTCATCACATTTTCTTTTCACTTTTTTCATGGGTTCCGACAAACATAACCAGGATCTGTTTACATAAACCATAGATCCGCCATCTGTCGTATTTTCCATGTATTCTAGGTAGATCCTGATCGAATCCATGGATTCGGGGATCTTGGCCCTCCAACTACCGAATCTGGTAACTTAGAAAATACATGAGGTAACTTATAGCCTACAGATTAAGGGATCCACCAAATTTGAATTTGAATATGCAATCAACTTCAGATTCAGAACCATAGGAGTATCAGGCGCTTGCAGTGCCATTTAAAATTTCTTCAAAATATCTATCGTGTACTTCCTCTGACCGAGGAAGACCTTAACTATCCCTCGATGCACATTAATACCGAAACAATGGTGCAAGGTAGATGCCATTCATATTAAACTTGGAGGAAAAATCCTTGCACATGCTATGAGGTTCTCATTGCTACTTATGATCAAGACATCCACATATAGAACCAAAACTAATAGATCATATTTATGAAACATATAGTAAAGGTTATAGGGTTGCAACAGTTTTGTTGAAGCCCTAATTCAGCAAGTACTCATCAATTTGTGAATACCCTTATAGAATTCTAACTTACAACTATAGGAAAGATCTTGTCATAGTCAGCTTCCTTTCTCTAGGAGAATCTTCATGTAATAAATCTAGAACTGTACTTCTATCTATTGTTGTTAGCCACATCCTTCATCTTCTACAACCACCTGGATTCAATCATTTTTTCCAGTCATTCTCCTTTAGATCTTGTGGTTTTTTTAATGTTCCCTATAAATTGATGTGCTAATGGAGGAAGAAATATTCTATTTGACCCCATAGGCTATAGTCATGATAAAGGTCTAAAACTATTTTTTTTAAAACTCGAGGTTGTTTACACAACCATTCAAATGAGGAAACCCATGGGGAAGTCTATAAATAGAAAAGAGTTGAGATCAAATCAATCATCATCCTTGTAATTGAATTGTCTCTTTTTTCTTGAGCTTGAGGCTCTAAGGGTTTTAAGACCCCTTTTCCCCTACTAATTTCAGTGGTGAAAGACTCCACCCTAGTTAAAAAATGTAAAAATTCCTATAGATTCACAAGCTCATGCAATTTAGTAAAGCACAGAACAAGAATCTACTTCTACTTTCAACCAGCGGAATCCAATAGATTGATGAAATCAATATGAACAAGAAGAAGATAAACCAATGGCACATAACACAATACGTTTTCCCAAGGAAGGCCACATCTCAAAACCCCACCTATATGTAAAGCATTAAATTAGAAATATGAGTGAATATACAAAGCTTGTTCTCATAAGAACAATTCCACACAAGTATGCTCAAATCTCTACCTCACAAGTCCACTATTAACCAATACTTAGCCAATTTCCATTGCATGCCAAGCCCCTATTTCCTTGTAAAATTCCTAGGATGAATAACCCGTATTTAAAGGGAATTCATGCTTCCAAAACTGCACAATCGGAACATAGGTCCTTCTCTGATTGCATGCATGATATTTACAACTCAGTAAATCATACAACTGATAGTACATTGTCCTTGCACTCTAGTCTCAACTAGGTCTTTCTATAAACTGGCATGCACGAGTTCCTTATGAGGGAATCTTGAGTTAACTAGAGTAACAATTGTGGATGCAGGAGTGCACCAACTAATTGTTAGTCCTCTATTAGTTCCACAAATAGTTAGAACTAATTTAATTGACCATAATTTGGTAAATTGAGTTAATATAATTACAACTCAAATAAACTCATCTTGAACACCTGAAATTTAGGGAGAACATATACATGACTACAAAAATACTTCCAACTCAAAATTACTAAGCTAATTAAACTTACTTAACTATTTACAAGTTTTTATGAGAATAGAATTTGATTTTAATTCTCAATTTAATTCAAGGACAAATTAAACTCGAATTCCTTGTTGCCATTTCTTAACACTCCCTCTCAACAAGAAAGGGATTATCTTCTACCCCGATCTTGTTTCTATGAAACTTGAATTTACATCTTGAAAATTCCTTTGTCAAAATGTCAGCATCTTTCTCCTTTGTGGGAATGTACTCTAACAACATGATCCGACTCAATACACAATCTCTAAGATGATGATATCAAATATCAATGTGCTTAGACTTGTCATGAAAAACTGGATTTTCAGATAGTTTGATACAACTCTGATTATTGCAGTAAATCACTATCGGATCCTTTTGCTGACCAAACAAACCAACCAAGATCTTCCTCATATAGATGGCCTCACATGCCTCTTGACATGTAACCATGTACTCTGCCTCTGCCGAACTGAATGCAACCCATCTATGTTTCCCGTTGTACCAAGAAACTACCGTTGACCCAATATTGAAGATCCCTCCTGATGTGTTCTTCCTGTCGGATGGAGTCCCTGCCCAAT
The DNA here is from genome assembly GCA_000404065.3 of Pinus taeda. Taxonomy (NCBI): domain Eukaryota; kingdom Viridiplantae; phylum Streptophyta; class Pinopsida; order Pinales; family Pinaceae; genus Pinus; species Pinus taeda. The sequence continues at coordinate 92,082 of APFE031037232.1, read as the reverse complement.
ATGCATCAGTGAAGCCTTGAAGCTTTACTCCCTCTGTCCATTTGTACCATAATTCGTATTGAGTACTGCCCCTGAGGTATCTTAATACATGCTTTATCACCTTCTAATACAACTTGTTAGGCCTAATGATTACTTGACTAAGCTAGTTAACTGCATAGCATAAATCCGGTTGTGTGTTAACCAAGTACATGAGTGAACCCACAAGCTACCTATAAACAGTAGCTTCCACTACCTCTCCTGAAGTAGCATCCTCCTTCCCCCAATTACCAACTAAAGGAGTCTCCATAGGCTTTTGAATATCCATGTGGAACCTCCTGAGTATCTCGTCGGCACAATTTCCCTGAGACACAAACAACTCCCCATCACCCTACCATACTTCCATGCCCATAAAGTAATGCATGAGTTCCAAGTCCTTCATCTCAAACTCTCTTGCAAGGTCATCCTTACAAGATTTGATAAGATGAACATCACCTGTCAATATGAGATCATCAACATAAATTACAATGATCAACAATTTACCTTCCACCATTATGTGGTATAGGTTTGCATCTGAAACACTCTTTGTGAAGCCCAACCTAGTGAAGTAGTTGTCTGTCCTAGTGTACCAAGCTCGAGGTGCTTGCTTTAGCCCATACAACACTCTCTTGAACCTACACACATGTGACTCATGGCCAAAGGTTTCAAAACCTTCAGGCTGTTCTATGTACACCTCTTCCTCAATCATGCCATTAAGGAAGGTTGTCTTCACATCCATCTAATGTATCTTCCAACCCATCTACGTTGATAGTGCCAATATAGATATGATCATAGAGTACCTTGCAATAGGAGCAAAGCTCTCATCATAGGCAATCCCCTCTACCTGTGAAAAGCCACAGACACAAATCTAGCCTTATGCTTCTCCACACTATCATCTGCAACTTTCTTTACCTTGTAAAGCTAATGGGAGCTCACCATGGACTTATCCTCTGGTCTCAGGACCACATCAAAAACACTGTTATGAACTATGGAGTCATACTCCTCCACCATGGCATCAACCCAAATAGGCTACTACACTGCTTCCTCAAAGGAAGATGGATCTATCACAACACATCTGCTCATAATATCCATGTATCTAGTGTATTTTTCATGTGACCTCCTATGTTTGTGCTATGATGTGGGTGCTCCCACATTCTTTCTAGCATCTGAAAACAACCTATCTGCCTCTCTGGTGTGATTTCTCCCATCTCAGGAAGATTCTACTTAAGTGGATGTCTCCACTCCCAGGTCCTCTATATGTGGCTACTCCATAGCAATCTGAGGCTCCTACTCCTTAGGAGCTAAAATCTCCTCAACTACATGTAGATGAATCTCCCTCTCAAGGGAAACTCACATTTCCTTCCCCTCATTGAATCTCACATCCCTGCGAACCACTCTCATCCTATTGGTCAACAAGTACACCCAATAGTTGTGAGATGTATCAGTGTACCCCACAAATATCCCCAACTCTATTTTTGTATCAAGCTTCTTTCATGCATATTTGGTCACGTGGAAATATATCGATGACCCAAAAATCCTGAAGTGACCAACATCTAGCCTCTTACCAGAATAAACCTCCTCTAGTGTGTTCATCCCAAGAATCCAATGCAGGCTACGTTTTGAACATAAACTATTGTGTTGCATGCCTCAACCCACAAGTGTAGTGGGAGACCATGATCATGCAACATTTTCCTCACTACCTCTACTATGTTTATGTTCCTCCTCTCAGCCACCCCATTCTGCTGAGGGTTATGGAGTGTCATCAACTCCCGTTTAATTCCTTCTGCTACATAGAAGTTCTTAAACTCGTTTGAGACATACTCACCACCATTATCACTCCGTAAAGATTTAACCTTCTCGCCCAACTCTTTCTCCACCAATTCTTTAAACTCACAAAACTTTGTGAAGGTTTGATCCTTTTTCTGCATAAAAAATATCCAACATTTTTTAGAAAAATCAATAAATATAACATAATACTTGTGTTTGCTCGTGGTTGTTGTCGAGAATGGTCCACACAAATATGAATGTACTTGCTCTATAATATCTTATGCTCGACTCTCTCAGTCATGAAAGGAAGACATGGTGTATTTACTCAAATTACACCCCTTGTATGTATCAACTTTCTCTAGTGTACCTACAGTAAAACCAGTGGAGATATGTTGCATGATCTTCAAAGCCCCATGATGCAAGTGGCCTAACCACCTGTGCTACAACTTGCCAATATCTCGACTCTCTACCATCTCTACTTTCATGCTCAAAGCAACACAATCCTCTACCTCCAACTTATAGAGATTCTTCACTCGAATCCCTATATTCTTTACTTGATCTGTGGCCATGTGTCGAAGGAACACCATTCCATTCGAGAAGATCACATCTTACCATCTATCCTCAAGCATGGCAATAGATACCAAGTTCTTCTTCAGCCCCGGCACATACATAACATTCTTCAAGGTGACTGGAGCCCCATGTTCCCTCTGAAAAGTAACCGTGCACAATCCAATAGCACTATACCTCCCGTCATCACCAATCTTGATATGCATATTGAGATATTTCTCCTCCAGGTCACTGAATAACCCCTTGTCACCATTCCTGTGGAATGAAAGCTCCATAGTCTAAGTACCATACACTTCCCATCATTAATGACACCATGCATGCAATAAAGGAAAAGTATAATTCAAATTGAGAGGCCAAAGCCTCACTCGCCGCTCCTCCTAAGGACTTCTTCTTGAAATTCTTGAGTGGCCAATTTGTAGCAAAATGGCCAACTCATGACAATGAAAGCACTTAAATTTCGTCATGTATTTCTTCTTACCTCCATGGCAAGAATCCCATTTGGAATGGGAACCTTTCCCTTTCTCCTTCTTCACCTTAGTCGCTAAGTAACAATTCTCTTCATCATTAGTATTTGATGAAGAGCCATCCCTAGAGTTCCTCCTGATATCCTCTGCATCAAATCCAACCATAGTCATTCCCAATCTAATAGCTTCTCTTGACCATTAACAGAGTCCCGATAACTATTGCAACTCTTTCGCAGTCCCAGAAGAGCAAGACTCACCATATCATCCTTGACAACCATTATTCCAACACTTCCAAGTTCATCATGACATTGAGTGAACTTGGTCAATTATTTTGGAATAGTCTCACCTCTCTCGATTTGATTTTTCACAGTTTGTCCTTCAGTGCTAATTTCCTTTGGTCATTGTTGTTCTGATGCAAGTTTATCAATTCTTTCCACATAACATATGAAGTTTCCATGCCATGGAGACTAGAGACAATGTGGTCTGGAACTCCCTCAAGGATTATCCACCTCACATTTGCCACACACTTCTTCCATTTGGCCAGATTCTGTGAATCTGATGCTACTAGCTTAGGAATGTCTTGATCAACGAATTCCTTCAAGCCATTATCCTCTAGCACAACCTCCATTCCATGGGAGCTTCACTAGGGGAGCAATACCATACCACCTAGGTTCATATTGGGGGATATATATCAAGGAAAAAATGACATAATATATTGGGGAATATATAGGGGGTAAAGGGTTTTATTTTGGCAGGTATAAAAAATGGAGCTCAAAGTTAATGAAAAAATATAAAGGGGTATAAAGAAATATTAATGAAAAAATGGATACCTAAAATATCTAGTGAAAGTAGGGGTTTTTTAAATTAAGGTGTATTGGGTTTGTATTGGTAGGGGGTTAAAAAATGTGATTTTTAGAGTTATTTTCCAATATGTATTCAAATTAGGGGTATTGTTTAGTATTCCATGAACACACGTGATATGCCATAGGTTCATTAAGTGAAGTCCATTCTATCCCTCTAAGCTATAAAATTTGAGATGCCTTCCAAGGCATACTCGAGCCGCTAACCATAGAACGTCATCTGAAGTATGTAATGCAAATTCGAATTTCACCTATAACCCAAAACTAAAAACTTCGAAATCTCCTCTAGTATATTGAATTCAACTCTGATACCATGTAGAATTTCTGGTAGATTCACGAGCTCATGCAATTTACTAAATCACGGGGCAAGAATATACTTCTACTTTCAACCAACGAAAGCCAATAGATCGATGAAAGCAATATGAATAAGAAGAAGATAAATTAATGGCACATAACAAAATAAGCTTTCTTAGTGAAAGACACATCTCAAAACCTCGCCTATCTGTATTGCATTAAATCAGAAATATGAGTGAAGTTACAAAGCTTATTTTCACAAGAATAATTCTGCACAAGTATGTTCATCTCTCTACCTTAGAAGTCTGCTATTATCCAACACTTAGCCAATTTCCATTGCCTTCCAAGCCCCTATTTCCTTTCACAATTCCTAAGATGAATAGCCCGTAATTAAAGGGAATTCATGCTTCCAGGGAATTCATGCTTCCAAAACTGTGCAATCCAAACATAGGTCCTCTAATTGCATGCATTATATTTACAACTCAGTATATCATACAACTATTAGTACATTGTCCCTACACTCTAGTATAAAATGGGTATTTATTTGAACTAACATGCATCAGTTTATCATGAGGGAATCTTCAGCTAACTGGAGTAACACTTGCAGATGCACTAGTGCACCAACTGACCATTAGTCCTCTATTAGTTCCACAAACAGTTAGAACTAATTTAACTGACCATAACTCAGTAAACTGAGTTAATCTAGTTACAACTCAAATAAACTCATCCCAGACACCTAAAATTTAGGGAGAAGATATACATGACTACAGAAAGACTTCCAACTCAAATTCCTAAGCTAATTAAGTTAATTAAACTTAATTAACTATTTACAAGTTTCTATGACAAATTCAATTCTAAGTTTAATTCAAGAACAAATTAAACTCGAATTTCTTGTTGTCAGTTCTCAACAGAAAATTCATTTTCTTATTTTTTATTATGTTCTAGAAAGTGGAGAAACTTTCTATCTAGATAATATTATTTTTTTCTTGGTAAGAACAACTAGCCAAAGCATCCGCACACCTAAAGCTGAATGAGTTATATGATGTAAGACATAGACCAAATTCAGAATAAAACAAAGTTTCCATAGGTCAAACTCCTGTGAGTTTTCCCTATTTAGATCATCTAAGCTAGGCCGAGGTACCTCTGAGGCTAGATTTCATCCAATATAACCACTTTCTAGTTCATCCTAAGGACATTGGAAGGTTGGGATTGATGTTTAATAGGCTCGAAGTTACCCAACACATTCGAAAGTGATTGTGGGAGGGTTTCCTAAGGTTGAATTGTATTGGCACTGTTGGCTTATGCAATGATTATGGTATCATACTGAATGGTCTATTTTATTTAGATCGGTATGGTTAACTAAGATTACATTATTGTACTGAATATTTGTGTCGTAGGAATTTGTTAAAAACCCTTGCTGCTTAAGACACCCTAGGGAAACAAATTCCCTAGGATATCGCACTTTTCTCCTATGTCTCGTGCAATGTATGGGTGTGCCACCCAGGCTCTATGTTTGCATTGGAACTTTGCTGATATGAATATGATTTTCCTCAATATGTGGATAAGAATTTGGAAGTTGGAACAACAATCATCTCTCCCTCCTCAACCTTCCCAAGAGGCCCCTAAGACTTATAGGACCAAGCCTTCTCATCAAATTTGATGTTTTAGCTCACAATTGTGTTTTTTCTTTGACATAATGTAGATCTTTTAAGATTTGGAGGACTTACTACAACCAACAATCCTTTCACCATATGGGTCCTTCAAGAGAGTTAATGCTCCATAATGTAGGTGATTGGGTCTCTTCTACCAAAGCTAGCAAAGTACTTCTCAGGAATATATTTTTTAAAATGGCTTCTGAGAATACATTGAAAAACATTCTCGTAAGAGACTAAAGAAATTCTAAATTTATGGCATCAAAGGTAGAGTTCAGTGGGAATGTTCCTCAGCTGGGTGGTTGGGGTGTGTTACAAACATACACTTTTCTCATATATAATGTGCCTTGTATAATCTAAAACATGAAATTAACTAATGATGGTTCATGCATGCATGCTTGTGCCCCCTACAAACATGTATACATAATAGCATCACTCCTCCCAAAGAAAACTATTGGTGTGCCTAGCTTCATCTACTCTCAATTCTGCAAGCACATCTTTAGGCATGGATCTTGTGTTATTGATATGCTATGAAGGAGAACCAACTACCAAGAAAACAAGGTAAAAATCTAACACCAAGGTTGGGATATTTTAATAGTAATCGACCTAATTTTTGCTTGCCATCAACTTGGGATTGACAGGGATGTACTCATTGCAGGAAGCCATAAATTTGACATTTTGAACAACTTTAGTGATTGATTACATGCTTATGTTCACACCTTATTGAATCCTAATTGTCAAGTCTGTAATTATTTCTCTAATACCTTTAGGTTTATTAGTATTTTCCCCTTTACTATAAATTAGTCCCATACAAAGCAAGTTTCAAATAAGTGTAATTTCAAAAATTGCAAAGCTTCAATTACCTTATGAATCCCTTAAGTTTCATTGTTGAATCTTGTCTTCCATTGTTTTGATTTTTATCTAGATACAAGCCTTAAGTTCAAGAGCTAATATAGTCCACAATATTAGACAGCATTTTTCAAAACATTTATTGATGGCTATGCAACTTTATTGACTAGTCAGATTTATATGGTATCTTAGAGCTAGCTGCTGACTCAATGAACATGTTTAGAAGTCAAAAGGAAAAAAAAATCAATGCCTAAGTAATTATGTGCCTTGATGCTCCCCATCATGTGCTTCATGTGTTTGAAACTTCATTGATATGATGTGAAGGTATTTTTTTGGTTGGTTGAACCCCCGTTAATAATAATAATTAACATTTAAAAATTTGTTAATTTAAGGATACTGACATTTTTATCTATATGTCTGCTTTGCTATGTTTTTGTTTTATCATATTTTGAATACTTTGAGATGTGTATCGTGCACTTGTTCATATTCTCTTAACCATGTTATTGCTTGGAATGCTAGAAAGAATTGGAAACGTACTTTTGTGCATTAAGGAGAAGGCATTAGAAGATGGATATTTCTATGATCTAGTATTTATTGTGTTCAAATGGGTACCCAGTTAGTAGAGAGGCATCTCTATGTATCAAAAAATCAAAAGGTCCTGAACTTCTTGTTGACCTTCAAGATTGTGATTATTCTTTGGATATGTGGAGCATTGGTTGTATGTTTGCTGGAATGGTAAGCAACAAAACATTTTCAAGAGAACACATTTAATTATCCACACAAATGCTTTGCATGAGTAACTTGCCCTTTGTTATAATGGTTATTTTTAGTTTTATATGTTGTTTTGCTTATGAATTTTTATTGCTTTATTTATTGTTGCAGATCTTTCGAAAGGAGCCATTTTTTTATGGGCATGATAACCATGATCAATTAGTTATGATAACAAAGGTGAGCCTTATATGACAAAGAAATTTGTGTATCTTTTTCAAGGTTTTCATTCTCCTTTCTTTCATTAGTTTTACATGTTCTTCAGACATTTTGTGGATAATGTTAGGGATAATTTCTAGGTCAACAATGTAAATTGCATAGATCTATGTTTTAAAGTTCCCATTAGTATGATTCACCGCCTTTAAGTTAATCCTAATTTACTTTTATATCATGTAATGCTTTTGACATTAGTTTGGTGAAAAGTAACAACTAGATATTTAAGTACGTTGAACTTGCAATTAATTGCTTGATATGATCAAAAGTCTTAGATTGTATCTTTTTTATCTGTCAAAAACTTGATATTCAGATCACAAAAGAGACGGTTGCAAGAGAAACAAATAACGTTCCATTGCTATATTTAATGCGATATTATATATACATGCAAAAAATATTGTTTGTTTGTTTGACAAATCATTTTCCAAATATTTTCAAAGAAATGAGTCTTATGAAAACTTTGTAGCCAAGTAATTTGAATGCATAATGCATTCTATTGGTTGCAAGTCAGGGTCCTCATGATGAGAACCAGAAGCTACAAAGCCTTCAAAATATTCAGGAACTCTCAAATAGATTGTAATTTTACTATAGATGAACATTGAATATAACCTGAGAAATGCTCCATAGTGTAACATGAAACCATAGATGGAGGGGATTGTATATTTCATCCTCTCCCCATAAAAGGCCACTTGGGACTATGCTAGTGATAGTTCACTAGAGCATTGGAGCAATATTGGTTGTATTATCAAGAGACCAGACAAGCAACAATGAGAAAAAACCCTACTTTGACACTCCAAAATGTAAGAACGGGTTACAAGCATGTGCAACCTTGCCTCTAGGTTCTCTAATATAAGCCTAATTAAGAGAACGGTAGAGTGTTATTGTCCCCTTCCTTATACAACTTCCTCGGGGAAACCCTCCAGTAGTTTCCTCACATTCTATGAGTGGTGCCCAACATAAATATTGTTGGCAGATGTGTGCCAACCCTCAAGGACCCAAGTGGACTATACCTTGTGATATTCAAGGTCATTATGGCTTTGGACTTCAAGTCAAACCACTTGTACCCCTGGGGTATTATCTATCTATCTATTATCTATATATTTATATGTATAGTATGTATGTATTGTATGTATGTTGTATGGTTGTAATATATTATATATATCTATATATTTATATATACACTTTTATAATATATATATACTATATTATATATTCTATATATATATATATACTATTAATATTATATATATATATTTTAATATACATATATATATTATAACCGCTTATCTTTTGCACACAAAAGCCTCAAGAGTATTTTTTTCTCCAAGGAGACCACCCTCACGTTGGAAAGCCTTCAACGTCTTTTGCATGTCGTGGTGTAATTGTAGAGTGGCACAGTCGAGATCTTAACTGTTAGGG
>APFE031037232.1:0-72769 GCA_000404065.3 Pinus taeda | reverse complement strand
GGAGAGAGTCTCGTCCATATGGTATCCTTCAACGGCTACCGATTACCTTAGAAGGGAAGACCATAGAAGTTGAAGTTGAAGTTGTAGACGCCAGTCTTACATATAATCTTCTTCTGGGCCGAAGCTGGACGTACGCTATGCGTGCTGTAGCTTCATCTCTCTTCTGTGTCATTTGCTTTCCCCATCAAGGGAAAATTGTCACGGTTGATCAACTCTCGTTTTTCGCTTCCTCTTCTGAGGGAAACGTACCCTTTGTTGAGCATACCTCAGTTCCTTATGAAAATGTGGGAGTCAGGCTCTTTAAAGAACTCGCCCTTATGGGTTTTTTTTCCCTCCCACCTCCCAACTTCGCCTCGATCTCGATGATCTCAGTTCGTTCTGACCCTTGGATTCTTCCATCCATCGACTAGACAGAACCTTGGGGTGAGGAGATGCCGTTGAGCCCAGCCAAGCTCAACTACATTGAAATTGTCGCTGCATCGGCTTCTCATAATGAACCCACCGTCTCAAGTGGGGCGCTTGACTCAGATGATTTTCCCCCTTGGGCAGGAGAATACACCTCTTTGGATCCATTGAAGGAAACATTTCCTTCCGATGAGGCTATTATAGAGACAATGTCTCTGGATGAACGACCGTGGTTCCCTCTTCACCACCGTTCTTCCTTTCTCCCTACCTCCCAGGAAACTTTACTGTGTCTTGCGCAGTTTGCCTCATGTCTCCCTTCTCAACCCCTTCAGACGCCCATTCAAATTTATCATACAATGTCAGAAGGAAATCTAGGGAACATCACGCAGACTCAACCGATCGACATCTCTGTCAAACCAGGGATCGTCGAGAATATTTTCATTGGAGTGACCTGCACTCTAGAGGAGATTCAAGTTTATATCGCTCTCTTTCGCGAATTTCGCGATGTTTTTGCATGGTCATATGAAGAGATGCCCGGTATTGATCCGTCTATAGTCGTGCACGAGATACCAACGTATCCCGGGGCCAAACCTGTTCGCCAGCGTTTTGCGTCCCGTGCACCCCCGCAAGGCGGCAGCCATCAAAGCAAAGTGGAAAAACTTCTTAAGGCGGGATTTATCTATCCTATCCCACTGACAGAATGGGTCTCAAATATTGTCCCTGTCGATAAAAAACAGGGCACCATTCGTGTCTGCGTTGACTACCGTGATATCAACAGAGCTTGTCTAAAGGACAACTACCCCACTCCATTTATTGATCAACTCATTGACGAGTGTGCGGGTAGCGAGATTTATTCGTTCATGGACGGTTTTTCTAGTTACAACCAGATCAACATTGCTCCGGCAGATCAACATAAGGCGGCCTTCATCTGTCCCTGGGGCACCTTTGCTTATAAAAAGCTCCCCTTCGGCCTCAAAAATGCCAGTGCTACTTTTCAGCGTGCGATGCCGTATGCTTTCCACGATAATAGACACATTGTACAGCCGTATTTGGATGATCTTCCTGCTCATTCAGCTAAACGTGCAGACCATCCATCGCACCTTCGTGAAATCTTTCTGCGTTGCAGACACTATAATATTCGTTTAAATCCACACAAATGTGTCTTCTGCGTGGAATCAGGTAGACTACTCGGGTTTATCGTCTCTCGAGAGGGAATCAGTCTGGATACTTTGAAAGTCGAGGCAATCATGAATCTTCCTCCCCCTGCAACTTTGCGGCAATTACAGAGTCTACAGGGAAAAGAAAATTTTCTAAGGCGATTTATACAAAACTATGCCGAAGTGGCAAAGGGTTTTACCCGGTTACTGAAGCGTGACACTCCATTCCGATGGGATGCCATAGCCGAGGAGTCATTTTCTCATCTCAAAACCCTCCTGGTTTCTGCCCCTTTGTTGCAGCCTCCGAATTACCATCGTGATTATATGCTCTATTTGGCTGCTGCTGATACTACTATCGGCACAGTTTTGGTTCAGGACGACGATCATGGCATCGAACATGTCATCTATTATCTTAGTCACAACTTACTAGACACGGAAATTCGATACGCATATGTCGAGAAGTTGGCTCTTGCCGTGGTTTGCGCTGTCCAACGATTCCGCCACTACATTTTGTTGTGTACTACTATAGTGATTTCAGATTGTAACCCCATGACATATATTCTTTCACGACAATTGCTGGGGGGCAAGTACTCAAAGTGGATCGTGATCCTCCAAGAGTTCGACTTGAAATTTACTGCAGCCAAGTCCAAGAAATCACTTGTTTTTGCTGAACTACTATGCTCCTTGCCATCTGCCGCTATTTCCTCGCAGATAGAGGAATCAATTCCAGATGAAACTCTTTTCCTGATCAGCACCCTCGATCCATGGTATGGGGACATAATCGTCTATTTATAGACGTCCTCCTTCCGCCCGAGACTTCGAAAGATGCTCGTAGGTGGATCCATCACCAAGCTCAGCCATATCGCATAGTTGGGGACACCCTATACCGCCTTGGGGTTGATTCGGTTCTTCATCGATGTCTCACCTTCGAAGAAGCTGAAAGAGTTCTAAATGATTGCCACTCTGGTGCTTGTGGTGGTCACATGTCTGGATACGCTACCGCACAAAAGATCCTTCGTGCTGGCTACTTCTGGCCTTCCATCTTTAAGGACTGCATTCTTGCTGTCCGTTCATGTCATGAATGCCAGATATACCAGTGGAAGATGCGTGCTCCTGCTGCCCCTCTGCACCCCGTAGTGACCGCTGGCCCCTTTTCTAAGTGGGGCATCGATTATGTGACATGTAACCCTCGCTCGGCCGGGGGGCATGGTTACATCATCGTTGCTGTCTATTACTTCACAAAATGGGCCGAGGCGATGCCCACATTGTCCGAAGATGGTCACACGGCGATGCAGTTCCTTTTCAACCATGTTATCTCTCGGTTTGGAGTTCCACAGGCCATTGTCACTGATCACGGAAAGCATTTCCATAATCAGATGATGGTCGAGTTAACAACCCAACTTGGACATAGGCATGATAGTTCATCTCCATACTATCCTCAGGCCAACGGTCAGGTTGAAGCCGTGAACAAAGTCTTGGTCACGATGCTTCAGAGAACTATTGGCATGCACAAGTCTAATTGGCATTTGATGTTGTTTTTTGCACTGTGGGCCTACCGGACCTCCGTGAAGGATGCCACCGGCTTCACCCCTTTTCAGCTAGTGTATGGTCTGGAGGCAACCCTTCCAATTGAGTGCGAGATTCCTTCACTCAAATTAGCCGTCGAGTTACTTCCCGAGACTACCCCTGCAGAAGAGTGGCTTCTCTACCTGGAAAGGCTAGATGAGACACGTTGCCTAGCCTCCCTTGCTATAGAAGCTCAAAAGAAGCGAGTGAAAACTCACTTCGACAACTCAGTTAATCCACGCTCTTTCGTCGAAGGTGACTTGGTGCTGCTCTAACAATCAGGCTAGTGATAAAGCAGGAGCAGGAAACTCGAGCCAATGTGGCATGGGCCCTACATTGTAAAAAGAGTTCTACAAAAAGGTGCCTACGAGCTGATTGATTATGAAGGCAATCCCCTAAACCGGCCCCGTAATGGGCTATATCTTAAAAAATATTACGCCTGAGTCCAGGCACTCTTTCATTTAATTTTACATGCATATGCCTTTTTACAGTATGTTTTGTGTGTGTGCGTGTTTGTTTGATTCTTGTCTTAGTGAGCCGGCATGATCGCTGCTTATTGTGTCTTTTGCTTCTGAACAGATGTCTGGATCACCTTACGTTGGTTTCGCTAATGGTGCTTCCCGCAGCACTCGCAATCTGTCGTCTGCGGCATGGGTGATCTACGATCCTCATGGTGAGTTGGTAGACATTCAAGGTGTATGTCTAGGTTGCACGACAAACAATGTAGCTAAATATAGCGCTGTGATTGAACTATTGGCTGAGGCGATTAACCTCGGAATCTGCTCATTGCTTGTAAACTTGGATTCACAGCTTGTAGTTCACCAACTCAATGGGCAATATTCCGTCAGAGAACATCGCATATTAAGGTTGTACTTACGTGTTAAGTTATTGGAAAGAGATTTTGATTACATTACTTATCATCACATTCCAAGAAGAGTTAATGCTGTAACTGATGCATTGGCTAACTATGTATTAGACAGACATTTGCGAAACATGTAAATTCATAAACATAAGAAGCATAAGATACAATAAAAACACCATGATATATATATAGATATATATATCGTGTGGCGCACTAAGGCGCTCAAAAAATAAGTGTATATGTCTCATGAATCCAAACGTTCTCAGTACATCTGAGACGTATGTCTCTCAAAACAACAGCGGAAATGAAACCTAGGCGTCTACTGTGGTGGGTTATGCTCTTTGTAGCATGCCACCGCTCGTGCCACCCGCCTCAATAGGTGGTGCATCCTGGGTTCCACACCCACTGTGTGGATCTGTGCAGCCAAAGCGACCTCCTCGATCCCCTGATAGTCTGGGACTCCAGCTAGTAACCCCTCCAGGTTGTGGATCACGGTCTCTGCCTGGTCCCCTCCTGCAGGAGCCAAGGCCAAGGCGTCGGCACCTTGCTCCGCCCTCCGCGCATCTGGTGGTAAGCCCAGGGGTCTCGCGGGTCCTACATCTGCACAGCATGAGCATTTATTAAGACATGTACATGAAAAATACAAAAACATCATATAAATGAAAATGAAAAAGATCAAGTGTTATACCTCCATCATCCCACTGCTCTCCTACAGGCAGCAGCATATCAAGGTCACCACGGAAGTCGATACCGGCATACGGCCAGTCATCGACAAAAATGACCTGGCACTCTAGCCACTCTCAGAAGCAAAGGCCCCACGACACTGAACGCCCACCACCTCCGCGAGGCATGAACCGAGACCACTTGGTGGCCCTCGTCTCCCGCGCATTGCGTGGCGGGTCTAGTACCATGGTCTGCAGCCGAAGGGCCGGCACCCACTCGAACATGAGTGGAAGCAGAAGAGATCCATAGCCAAACTGCTTCAACTCCCCGCGTCGACAGTTGTTCAGCTGCCTCTTCATGCTGTTGGTCACAGCTGCTGCCCAGTTGAAAATCGTGGGTTGTAAGCAATCCAGAGCAAGTAAAAGGTTGGCCTTTGAGGCCTCGTGGTTCGCCAAGCTACCCGCTGCCCGCGTCACCAGAAAGAGTATCGTGTGGAGCACTATGTCGGCATGTTCACCGACACCTACTGATGGGATGTTGACCTTCCCACTCTGTGTTTTGACCGCCTGTGGGCAAACACGAGCCATCAGCTGATCCAGCGTCTCACCGCTAGGACGCTGCCCCTCCAGAATGGGCATCGCGCCTCGGTGAGACAACCCAGTCAAAAAATAGATATCTGTGGAGTCGAACTCGATGTCTCGACCCCGGATGGTGAATTTCCCATCCACTGGGTTCCACGCTCTGATCAGTAGCTCTAGTAAATCCGGCTGAGCTCTCAACTGCGGAGTAAGGAAGAATTTCATTAAACCGCATGCCCGCATTGCATTGCGGCATCAGGCATCGGCGAATGTGCTATATCGGCGTTATCATGGTCTCTCTCTTGCCATGTGAAAGCCATTATGTCCTGCAAGATCACCCAGAAGTCATTAGGTTGCCTGCATTTGAGAATTGGCTATTAAATTGTAAAAAATCAAATGTCACGGCGCCAGTGTGACTGTTTCTAAAACAGTCGCGCTGGAAATGGCCGCCAATGTATTCTTCTCTGGGTCAGCGCGGAAGGACACGGGTTTTTCGCGCTGACCCAGCAAGAGGTGTGTGTTGGGAAACCTGATCAGCGTGGACCCGATAGGGAAATCCGCGCTGACCAAGAGCGCACCAACACTCAAAAAATTTGGCCAAATGGCCAAATCCCACAGTGAAAATGCATGCAAATAGAACCAAAATAGAGCGCAGGACAAGAGGGACCTACCTGGAACCGACGGTCGGGAAATCGGCATCCGGATGAGGAAGAATCAGCTCCGTCAACTTTGTAGTATTTCAACGTTCTTCAGAGCTCCAATGGTAAAATGGTAAAAATGATTTTTACAAACCTCCTATTTATAGTAAAAACTCCTAAATTTGACTATAAATCCTTATGAATGTGGGTTTTTGCTATAGTTTCGACATAAATTCAATCCGGATGCAATTAATTATGTTTTAATGCATGTTTTATTATGATTTTCAACATATCGAATAGGTTTACGTGGGTATTTCCTTGTGCAGGTCTTCGGAAACGGCAAAGTCACGGTGGATTCGTATACACTTGATCCAAAAAATGTCGTCGTTAAGCTCTTTTCCGACACAAAACAAGAAAATATTGCCGAGCCCCCTCTCAGATCGTCTAAAGGAACGAGAGGCGGTCATTTTAAAGCTCTTTTCTCAACCATTTAAGCCAAAAAGATTGTCGGGTGTTTGTCGTTTTGCATTCGTTATTGGTTCTAAAACGACGTGTTCCTGACCGCTTTTTTACTTTTTCAGGTCAGGGTCACTACATATGAAAAGTACTCCTCGGTCGTAATGATTGGGCGGTTCTTTCGAGCATCGTTTTATACTTTTTTGGGCTCGAGAGACACAACTTTACGAAAAAGCACCCCCCTGGAGTTTCCTTTTCAGCTGTCTTTTCAAACTCTCTAAACATGAAAAGACGCCGAGCTTTCCTTTGTCAGACTCGTTAAAACTGAATGACATCGGGCTCCGTCGAAATGACACTCTCCAAGCATATGCTATCCCCGTCAAGCTTGTCATCCAAAAATAATCGGGGTACTCGGCAGAAATGGTGGGGGAAATAAAGGAGCCGTAATCGTCGTCATCGGCAGTATGTCGCTCTTGAACATGGCACTGTTTGCATTCGTGTCTGGGTGGGGACATCTCATCTCGCTTCACTTTTGCCTCCATGGGTTTGGTTTATCCTATTTGGCCACTCATCTGCTCATTGTCCTTTCATTACGACCTCTGATCATTTGACCCCCAAATACTGCCAAATCTGTCGTTGTGCCGCCGATATGTTCAAGAGAAGTTGGCCTCTGCAAGTATAACCTCCCTCTGATATTTCACACAAAACATATTGTCTCTTTCCGTCTCGTGTCGATGATGTGGGAAACATTATGGCCCACCTTCGATAAAGATCACTTCCTGTCGACTTCAGCTCATTATCCAGGAAAGTGACCTAGAGACTCCCTTCTGGTACCTTGGAGCCTGCATGCCTCAATGGGAGGTTCTTCGTGTTCGACGCGAGGTTTTCATCATTGGCCTCCGATCGGATGACTCTACGGGTGTTCGACATCGGCTCATTCATTCACAAGCCGTAGACTGTACCTATAGTACCTTGAGGACCATTGTCATTATTGGTGGTACCTATCGCGTCTGTTAACAGCTTTTATTATTGGCTGGTAATCAGACGATGTTCATGCATGTTCAACTTCAGCTTACATTTTCACATGCTTGAACTTGTACTTGTGTTCGGGTCGAGGTGGAGCGCAAGACCCTAGATTGTGTCTGTTGTAATCCAGGCGTGATTTTGATACATGACTTTTTCACTGGATGGCTGCGACCATACCTGAGTCTATTCATCGATCCTAACTAGATGGCTGCGTCCATACTACGGATCTTGATTGTTATGTACTCTATTAATGGATGGCTGCGTCCATACCACATATATCATGTATTTGAACTATCATACTGTATCTCTCCATGCAGATTCTCGGCGGCAGCTAGATATGATCTTGTAAAGCACTTCACCTCTCTCTCTCTCTCGAGGCTCATGCTTTAGGGGGCATCTGTTACGCAGTAACTTGTCACCGTTGGTCACCGTCCTTGTTACCCCTGCTTTAGCACACTGGAGGACACATTCATGGACCTGTGACCAGTGACACAATTTAAAAACACTTGCATTGGATTCTCCTAAGTATGAACTTCAAAATCCCTAAAGACACCTTTTGAAGATTAGCCCTGAAAAATGCCCTTTTTCCATTAGCGCGGGTCCACAGTGTCTAACCCGTGCCAATGGCTCAGTTCCTCCAAAGAGGGCGTGCCCATGGACGCTCTGTCATAGAACAAAGCCCGCGCCACCAAAAATTGGTCTTGATTTTTGGCCAGCGCGCACTAAAGTATTTTTTCCTCCATTGTTCATGCAGTTCTCTGGGGAAAAATCCCATGGAAATGGCCGAGTGTCGTCTTTTTTATCCATGACAACCCAGTTCAAAGGCTATTCTGGGATAATGCCAAATCTTTAGTAGGTGTTCGGATACAATGAACACTTCCTCCTCCTCCATCTATAAATAACTGTCACCCTGCATTGGACCAGCTAGTTTTGAAGTTTTTGCAAGAGCTAAGGTGAGCTAAGATTATGCTGGATTGATAGTGAGAGCTGAGAGAGAAGTTATGCTGCCGCAATATTGAGAGAGGAAGTCACTTTGCAAGGCATGTTTAGCTGCTAACCCAGTTGAGGGAGATTTCAACGTCAGGCCTCTTTGGTTGTAATTCTTCTCTTCTTTTATTGAATAATGAATGACTATCATTATGGTTCCACTCACGTGTCTGCTGATGATATTTGAGTTATATCCTGCTTGATTGATATATAATTGCATGAAAAGGATTTTACGCTTGTGTTGGATTGTTCTTTGATTGTGCAGGTGTCCATACGTGGAGCGTAAGGATAGTGACCAGCCAAAGCTAAAGGACGGGAGCGGCGTTTCTTCAACAACAAATAGCGTTGGATTCCAGGTAGATCGTTCTGATTGATCTTTAAATTATGCAATTAGGAACCTGCGTGTAGCATGTGTGATTGTTTCTAGACCCCTGTCGGGCTAGTGGGATCGCCTCTGTCTGCAGAGGGGATTTACCAACTCAACAGAAGTGATTCAAATTGATTTGGAAACTAGATTCCAAGGGATATATTCAATATTAATTTTAGTTAAAAAATGTTTTTATTAGAAACCTCAAATATAGGCTATACTAACTCTGTTCTCAACATTTCACTTGAGATCTAGTTTTGATTTTGTTCACATTTTTATTTGTGATATAAATTGAAAAAGTTAACAATGGATTCCAAAACTAGATTTCAAGAGATACGTAAAAAAAAAAGACATGATTTCAGAATGATCCTATACGGTTGCCCAAAATAGGCTTGTTCTTACTGCATTTTGCCATGTAGTCCTTTCATATGAATATTAAACAATGATTTGAATAAATAGCTTAAAACAAATTTATTATGGAAGTCTTATTGTGAATTCATTCTACTTGTTTATTTATTCTATTCTATCATATTCTATTTTAGAAAAATAATTCATTCTCTCAAGTATAAGAGAAGTTCCAATGCATCCATTTTCGTAACAAGATCAAGAGTAAACTCACATCGAAATTTGAAAAATATACTTTAATGAATTTTCGGACATGAAACTTTATTTGATCATAAAGATTTGATGAGAAAAAATTTTGAATGGAATAGTGTTGTGAGCTAATGAGTAGTTGAAACCAAGTTTTAAGATGATCTTTGTCTACTTGGTTCTCACCAATTCTCATAGCACAAAACTCTTCTTGTGGTACTTGATCAAAATCTTGTATGCACAAGGGATCGTGTCATATACTTGCTAGAAATTCTTCAATTTCTGGCTCTAATGTTTGATCTTCATTGCTTGTGATCCATGACTCGTTCACCTCCTCACAAAGATAGCTAGAATAAAGTTCTAGATTCTCTTCCTGTGAATCATTTTCATGGATGTTTTGTTGCTCTTATATCCTTTGACATAAAGATTCATCCCTAGTGAGCATTATAAATTGAGGACAAGAACTTGAGAATAGTTTTGTGGTGGCATACCCTCCTTCTCTAAATGATTTCTTTAACATCATTTTTTAGATCTTGTCTTGCAAATGGATTTTGTAGTTATTTTTTTATTTTTATTTTTTTTTGTTGGGGGTTTTGTTTAGGGAAATCTACTGTTAGTATCTCTATTTCTAGGCATAAAGAAACATAACTAAGAGAAATGTATACTAACTAAACTTTTAGTGTTTTTGTTTATCTTATGTTTGACTATGTTGATAATTGCCTCCCTGGAAATGGTGCCAAAATGTTGAGCTAATTTATTAACATAAAATTAACACAAGTATTTTATTATCAATCCGGGTATGTGAAACTTGGAGGAAAGTCCAATATATATGGATATCAGATATAATCAAACTTGAAAAACAAGTTTTCAAAAACTAAAGAAGTGCATATTATAAATATAGCCTACACTAACAATTTCTAATTCACCTTGTAATGAAGGAAAGCTGAAATGGTGCTTAACTTAAGACGCCCAATTCTTCCTCAATTATTACTCGATGAACATAAATTAGAAACCATGAACTCTCAATAGCTTAAGATGGAAAAATCATCAATGAAGGGAGGCTCTTAACTTAATATACCTTTGGTATTTCCCATAATAATTCATTCACCATAATTCTATCAATTGAAGACTGAAAATACATAAGAAAAATGGCTTGCATGTAATCAAGGGAAAACCTAGTTTCAATCCACCAATTTAACAGAAGAAGTGTTCAACTTGAACACCTTGTTATTCCATCTTAATAAAGTGATGAACAAACTAAGATTCAATAAAATAAATCATCAGACACCAACCATAAACCAATCTAAAGAAAAGCACATAAACATTTTTTAAGATAACCAAATTATGGAAAATTAAACTAGTCTAACAAGAAGTGTACTTAGCTTGGAGTGGGGGCCCTCCACCCTTGCTCTGCACACTTAAAGGTTGATATCAAAAGCTAAAACTTCATTCACACATCCACATTATTGAACAAAAAAATAACAGTAGAAGAGGTTCTTCAAATTAGCTTCAAACTCCAAAGTGTCTCAGCATAAAATATACAAAAGTTACATACATAACCCATCAAAGTCTTGGCCTTAAATAGAGGTTTTGTGAAACAAACTGATCTATAATATTTCTAGAAATCATATCTACTCATATCCACCTATTTAAGTTGAACTTATCCAATCCATCCCAAGAAATATGGTCAATCCCATAAAATCTCAAAAACTGCCCTATTTCCTAGGGATTTTCTAGGTGACTAGTCATGTTTGACCAGCCTTAACCGGGCCTAATAAAGCTTGTTTCAACTGAACCAAGTGGAATTAGTTCAATCATGGTTCCCAAGCTTTCCATTCTTGCATCCGGCTTGAGCTTAAGTCTCCTGCAAATATGTCATCCCCATAGCTATTACGAGAATTTCTGATTTTGTCCAAAATTGTACTTGAAACTCATTTTTCATAAAAGCTTCTAGAAATTGCAAAATTGAAATTAAATACCTGAATATGCATAAAATACATAAAAATGAGATGGATTTGATGGAAAATGGATGGAAAATATAAGGATTAAGTAAGTTTCCTTAAGAAAAAATAGACCAAAACTGAGGGCCAACAAAATTGACCTTAAGGTGCAAAAGGTAAGATTTAAGATTTCCTTAAAGTTTTATTACACTGAGAACTAGTCCCCAGTATGGTCGCCAATATGTTATCACTCCAAAATTTCTCTAGACTTCTTAGGAAAGAAATGATAGAGGTAACCAAAAAACTACTTTGGAGATTAGGATCTAGCCTTCTTAATTCTTAGAGAGGGCTCACTCTTTATGCTTTAACTTTGTTTAGTTAATTGATTTTAGGCTAGTTATGATTGTACTTGGGTTTTGATTTTGATTTGGTGGTGGGATCACTTACTTAGATGTATAGAAGGATGTATTTTACCATTGGGCTTTGGGGTCAAATGTCAAGAAAACAATATTGGATCAAGGTATAAAAATAGTGTTTATAGGGAAAGGTAGCTGAGTGGTTTTAGATCTTAAGGTAGGATGGTGAAGTGAATTCAATCAGATTTAAGGAGCAACTAAGGATTCCTAAAACTGGATTATGAAGGAAGTGAATGGGGTCAACCAAGATGGGAGAGTAATTAAGGATTCTCAGATCCGGATATTAAAATAAAACATTAAAATGATTAACTGTTCAAGACAGAGTGTACTTCAACAAATTATGAAATAAATTTTCAGTTAATTCATTCAATTTTCAATAACATAAAAGTATGTGAAACACATACAAAATAAAAATTTGACAAATAAAATACTTCACTGAAGTAGCTCAACACATGAATCCTGTAATGCAATCTCTTTATTACTTACCCTGTCTGCTAACTTGAAAAATTGATACAGTGAACCCTTAGGTTTATATCAATACAACTCTACAAATGTCTAGTAATCCACACTCAATATTTTGAATTTTGAAGTATTTATACAAAAATAGTTTACAAAATATCCCAAATTGTCTTGGGAATTAATCTAGGAAAAAGAAATATCTTCATGCAAGAAGATAGAGACAGATATTCAACTGTTGTATGTTGTCCCTATTTATTTGGTTGTGTTGTCTTTATGATTTTGATCTTTTGTTGTTTATTTTTTGCCTTGTCGTTGGTATTCATGCTGGCTATTCTTTTACTTTTCCCCTTTAGCTGATACTCTTTACCCTGATACTCGTTACTCTTTTACCATTTTCCTATAAATTTCATTTGCTTCTGTGTACTTAGCAAAGGTTGGCTTGTTCACAAAAAGGTGCTTTACCTCATGTTGGAGGTAACAGAGGTTCTTAGATGTCAAATATAGAACCTTTCCAGTAGGCATTCCCTTCATATAAGAATTACTTGCCTAATCATTTTTCACCTCTCTAATTCTTCTGTTGTAGTCTTCCTATGGCATCAACTTGTCATTTATCACCAATGGATTTGGAAGACCTTTTTGCCTCAAAACATAAAACTTTACCATGAACTGTTTGTAGCCAGTTGCATGGTTTGGCATTTGTCCTTGAGATTAATCATTAAATTCCTCTTCGTGAGAACCTTTTTCACTTCTAGTATTGTGCATGTCCTGTCAGCTATGTCCAGCTCCTGCAATTCATATTTTTTTTGGAGTTAAGGAAATGGATTATTCTGGTGGCTTCTTTTGGCATGTCTCCAAGTTCAGCCTTAACTCTTTGTATTTCTTCTGTAGCCTCTTTGACTAGGTCATTTTGCTCAAAGACAACTTGTATAAATGGCCAAATATCATTGACAAAGTCAATGATATTGGCCCATAACTATTATTTAGCTTGGCCAAGTGGCTCCTTCAATGTTAGTTCTTTCTCTAAGCTCTTCATTCTTTCAATCAACCTAGTTGATTTTTGGACTTTATCCCTATGCATAATCTGTGAAAGCTTATTGCCATTCTCTAAACTTGTTATCATTCCATTAATTTTATTTATATTTGTGGTCTGAATGGACATGTCTTCCATGGCTTTGACCAATTTTCCTTCCTCGTCACCTGGCTAAGTTGTTGCTGCTGTTGAACTTGTTGCTAATGTAGATGTTGTTGCATCTAGAAGTGTTGTAGATAGTGGAGTTGTAGGAACCAATGAGGCTACCAAGGTGGATGGTACTGTTGTAGTGACTGTTGGAATGACAGTGGTAGTGGCAGTCTCAAGGCTGGCATGTTTAAGTTGTATTAAGTTGTCAAACTGCTTCTCCATTTCTTTCAATTGGTCATTAAGTTTTAAAACAAGATCCATCATTTCCTCATGTTGTTTCCGGCTTTCTAAGACCTCTTTTGTCTATGGATCCTCTAAATGAGGCAGTTTCAGTTGTTTTTTCAAAGCAAAAATATCCTCATTCTTTTTCTTTATCAATTTCTGAGTATCCTTTATATCATTAGGATCATGTCCAAGCTCAATCACCAAGTCTTCCAGTGACTTGATTCTATTGGCCTTGGCCTGTGAAGAGGCCTTTTCTAGTTTGTACTATGCAATGATATTATCTACTGAGCCTTGGAGTTTATGCATAGTCATAGCTTTGTTTGTCATGGTGGAATAGATCATCTCACTTGCCTATATGTGAAACTCAATTTGGTCAATGGGGTGAACATCCCTGGCCAAAACTTCAAAATATGTTTTCTTATAGTCTGATGATGACCTTGGCTACTGAACTGTAGGTTGCATGAATGTCATTTGCATATTCCTAGTCTTAATGTCAAAGGCTGACATTAAGCTACTTTGATTTGTAGGTGTCCTCTTGAAGTATGGGGCATAAGTCTCAGCCTTCAATGTCTCATTCCTCAACTTAATTTCCTTGTACCTCTCCTTAATATCTTTCTCTTTATCCATAGGCCTAGTGAATGAAGAGACCTCAATGCTGAGTTGTCTCTCAATAAGTTGGGTGTTTGAGGTAGAAGGTTGGTGTGTTTCTTCTGAAGCTGTTGGGCCTTTACTCCTTCCCACCATTGTGTCAGTTTCAGTGATTTCCACTACGTCAATGGTGTCTTCCTGTTCAGTTATTGGATTAAGCTTGGACCTCTTCCTATAACTGATCCCAAATTATTCCTCTGTAGTGTCCATTTCCGAACTAGAAACTTCTTCTCCGATTCTTTTTACATTCCTGCCTTCATTTGCTAGAGTCTGTAAAAGAGGTGGAATGTTCATCTACTCTCCTAGATCTGGAACCTGTAGAAAGGAACTAGTATCAATCTACTTTTCCACATATATCAATTTATTTTTCACATCTACTACAATACTATCCATGTCTATCAAATTTTTTTCCAACCATTTAGACTGGTTGGCAAATCTCTCAATGTCTAGCCTGTGACAATGTATGAAACGACCCAATTTGACTTTGAGCCTTACTTTATTTATGACTCCATGAGGGTCATATTGCCACATAAAACTATTCTTGAATTTCATCTGCTATAGAATCTTATCTTCCTCTGGTCCA
This sequence comes from Pinus taeda, assembly GCA_000404065.3. Classification (NCBI taxonomy): domain Eukaryota; kingdom Viridiplantae; phylum Streptophyta; class Pinopsida; order Pinales; family Pinaceae; genus Pinus; species Pinus taeda. Next base: position 58,022 of record APFE031037232.1, on the reverse strand, counting down.
GCTTCCCCATTATTACAAATAAAGGGGCCCAATTGGTTTTTCATTTTTAATTGAGTCTTCTTCTTGTTTGCCGGGAAATTAACTTCATTAGAGTTTATAATCTCCCTAAAGTCCTCTAATGCAAATAACCTCATTCGGAGGTATTTGGGTAGTTTGTATGGAGCTATTTGGCATCCATATATCCTTATCTTTGTGTGGTGTTGGTATAAATACCACTCTCCCACTTTAGTGTTCTTTTCCAATTGTAAAACCCTTTTAATTTCCCGACTGATCCTAGGCTGATAGTTACTAGTTAGCATGTTTACAATAGGATGCACAAATGAATCAATGAAGTCTTTATAGGAAAAAATAGTGGAGTATTCTTGGATTAATGGTGTCCATTAGATGACTTATCTTGGATTTCCCTTGGTGTCTAACTTCTGAATGTTGATTGCGAACTTGTCTGACTAATAGTACAGGAACATGTGAAACAAAACTAAAGAGTACTCGAAAACTCCCTCATTTGGTAGTCTAATGAATTGTTCATGCATTCTTTCTCCTATGAACTAAGCATAGTTATACATTATAGCAGGAGGCTTGCATGGACAAAAGATAGAAAGGAAAACCAGGACAACCTCATCCACATGTTCATCTGTGGTATACCATTAAATGCAAGAGAGCATGGTAATAATTTGTCTTCCTCTCTAAGAAAAAATGGTGGCAGCATAAGGGGGACTATCTATTGGAGTGTGAGACTATTTAATGATGAAAGTTTGAATAATATGAGCTTTCTTTGGTATGTCTAGCTTGGTGTAGAGATCAAGCAAGAATTCAATTGAAAGTGGGGTCTAATTTTGGCTTGGCTGGATTTGCAGCGTTTGATTAATGGATTCTGCTATAATGGTGAACAAAACCTGTTGATCAGAGGTGACTATGGCTCTCTCACTTGGAATATAGCATTCTTGGAAGAAGTGGATGATTTATGGGAATGGGTGTACCTGTAGGAAATAGTACTTGGGAAAATTTGACACCCAAAGGTGAATGTCATCATTATGGTTTAAAAACTTGTCTCTACTCAAGTAGTGGAGTTTCAATAGGTAAGTAGGGGAATATGTATCTTTAATTTGAAAGTCTCTATTGGATAATGCAAGGTGGTCAATATCCAAGTGATGGGTTTATAGAGGTCTTACATCTAGAGAAGTTTGGGAAGCCATAATTGGGTTAATTCAACTAAATTTTGCCTTCTGTGACTTCAGGAGTGAGGTTTAGAAGCTATGGAATAGTGGGAGGGTAATTACAGTTTGTGGAAAAGGGTTTTAGGTGGATAGTAGGTTTCTCTTCAACCTCAGGAAGGTTTCTTAGTTAATTTAATTAATTAACCATTCAATAATTATTATGCATCTTACAAATTCACAAGGCCATTCTGATTTGTCCAAGAATACTTGGAAATTGGCAATTTGGTGTGCAGACGGGGTTATGTGATACCTGTAGGGGGTACTGAGGCTTGAATTGGATAGTTGCTACTTCAATTTGGTGTCCACAACGTCTTCAGGTGGAAATTGGTAGCTAAATTGGTCGCTTAGAGGTTTTGGGTGTCACAATTGGCTTACAGTAGTTTGCAGAAAAACGAACAAAAAAAGAAATTTGGGGCTTTTTCAGCCTCTTAATCGATAACGGTCACATTTTGGTGCAAATATTATTGAATGAAGAGTGGGGAGTTTTTCCTTTAGGCAAGGAGGTTTTTTTATATGACATCACAACTCTTTTAGATGGCGGGTGGTATTTTTTGTGACCACACGATATAACATGGTGCTGCCACGTAGCCAAACAACACTCAGCCAAAACCGCGAATCTTGCATGCTCTCGGGTTGTTAATTGTCAGACAATAAATGCGAGTGATACGGATTTAGACTGTTGGATCTAGGGGTGGGAGATCAGAGGGATATCACATAGTTGAGTTGCATAATTGAAGTCGGGAAAGTGGTTGGCGAGGCCTGAGGTTTAATTACAAAGAATTGTAATTAATTAATGAATAATGTTAGGATTTAGTATAGGGAGTGGTCTAATAATGATAGGACTATGGGTTATGTGGTGGGGGTTTTAACTGCACCAAGGTTGGTCGATTAAAAAGGTTATCCGGGAAATATAAAGTGGGGGACATTAATTACATAGTGCGGGGGCATAGGAAAAACTTAGAATAAAGGGGTTTTGTGGGTTTTTAAGGGGAAAAGGGAAATTAATAAGGGGGGAAAGTGATATTTGTAATTGGGAATGGGTTTCACACTAGGGATAGGGGTTTTGGGAAGGGGGGATGATTTTTGAATGGTAATTTCTAGGGGAATGTGTGAAACAAAAGGGTAAAGGTCAAAATGAGGGGGAAGGGTATTTCTAAGTAATGAAGGGATAATGGGGGAAATTAGCAAATAAATATGTGGGGGTGTAGTGAAATGAGGGGAAATTTAGTAAACAAACTTTGGTGAATATCCTTTCCTTTTCTGAAATCCTCCTATACATGAAACATAGGATTAAGCATGATAAATGTGCTTTTACTTAGCAACCTTGTGCACTTTGCAAAACTTCTTCTACCTACCCTTTATTTACTCTAAAAATTTTCTTCATTTCAATGGGTGCATTTGAGCTTGTTGGCCCTTTATTTCCTTTTCTTTTGATAAGAAAACTATCTAATTCTAACCTTATAACTTCGAATGGCTCAGATTAAACTGATGAGCTCATTTATTATTCTCTACCTAACTACTAATCTGCCAAGGTTAAGAAATTTGGCTAGATCTGTATTTCTCTATCTATCAACATGAAATTTAAAGCACAAATGAGTCAAGATTAAGCTATTTGACCATCATGGGTTGTGGGATTTTGGACAAGCTACACACAATCTTATTTTGCAAAGTAAATTAAAAAGGTAGCGACATTTGAATTTACACACTTTCATAATCTATTTTTATCTCTTTTTGGGGTTCATATTTTTCACTTTTTTATCTTTTTCTTTCTTTGCTTCCTTTGATTATTCTTTTAGGACATACCATCTTTACATTTTTTTAATTTTTAATATGGAAAGCATTTTGCAGAAAGAAAAAGTATCTACAATATTATAAGACTAACCATAACCAATTCAAAATTATGAATCCTATTATTATAGGACCCTAACAAAACTAATACCAAGCTTGGTAATATGCTATTGTGTCCTCATCTTGCATGGTTTCCAGGTATATGGTTCTGAAACCTCTGTCCAGCTCATCTTGAATCATGAGAAGCATTGTCCTTAATGTGGTTGGACCGCTAATGTACCTTTTCATGTTCTCTACGCTGAGTTGCAAGTCATCATTGGTGGCTATATGCATCAACTTCTCTATGTACTTTCCAACATCAAGAATGACTTGTTTCTTCCTCATGGCTTGGGTGAGGGTTCTGATGGGAGGGATCTTGTGCTCACACTATGACATCTAGACTCTTAAACAACCATGCATAAGAAGCCTCAATCTAGTGATGATCGGAGGGAGTTTCTCATAGTTTCAGATCAACATATGAATTTGTGCTTTTTCTATCTCAACCTCTAGCTTCATCCTCTTATGTGATTAAAGTGGGGCTCCCTTGTACCTCATTGTCCATTCTTGCATGTGCACAATAGTAGTGTGAATATCTTTAAGAGTTTGGGTTGTCTTCACACATTGATATTAAAAGTCGTATAAATGGAAAACCGCTTTGTGCATGGTGAAAAATCTTTTGTACATTGTCTATTGGGTGCCTTGCAAATTTGATATCCCTACCACTATTTCTCTCATCATCTCTATCATGGTGGATCCTGCAGACTGATCTGTTCTCTACCTAGACTCTTTCAATTCCTTCGCCAGTCGATCATTCTATGATATCAAGAACTTAACCATTGAACTTCTGGCTTCCGCTTGGGCCATAGAAGCCTCGACCATGGAAAACGGATGTCTTCTAACATCTAGTACAATCACCCTTTCTTCCATGTGTGTAGGTGATGTATGATCATCTGGGAGTTGCCTTCTTTGTGCCTATATAATCCTCTATTATGACTCATCAAATGCCATATTATACACATTTGTCTCTGGATCATCATCAAGGGTAAAAACTTCTCCTTGATCACTCAAGGCTTGTTGTGATTCTAGAGGTGCAACAGACTGTGGTGCAACCTCTAATGCCCTTATCATGAGATCGATGTCATGGTCCTCTAACTATTGTTTCATCTCCATGTCTTTTACCTCAACCAATTCCTCAACTTGTTGAGAAAGTTCCTAAACCTGCACCTTCTCAACCTCTTATTCATATGTTGGCTTCTATGCTATCTTAAACTATATTTGTGGAGTTTTCTCTCTCAGTGCGCCTTGTCCTTCTTCATGTTCTTGTTTCTTCCTTTCTTCCCTTTCTCTCCTCATGCTCTCTTATTCTACTTTCAACTTCATCTATGTCTCCTAAAATCTCCTTTCCGACTCTTCCAGCATTTCCTTCTCTCTTTTGTTTCGTTCTACCCTCATTTCACATAGTCGCCTCTTTGCATCTATATCTAAAGCTACTCTCTCAACAAGTGGATCTTCTTTCAACCTATAGCTTTGCTCAGCCTTTGTGCTCTCAGTAATATTCCTATTGATTTTGTCTTATGATGATTTTTTTCTCACTATTGTTGTTGCTGCTTCCTCTGGTGTTGCTATCTCTAGTGCTTCTTTCCATTCTATAGCCATGCTGACTGGTTCATTGAGCCTAAAGGAGTTATAGAAATACCTCCAAGGATCTTCCTCTGGCCAATGACATGTCCCATGGATCCATGGTACTACACCTTCACACAGTGATTCTTTCATATGTAGTGGGGATCATACGGATTGAAGCTCTTGGTTTTGAACCCAAACTTCTTCAAGTCCTTAATCTTGACAGTTGCATCTTTCAAGGTATAGATCTCGTACAACCCAATCTGCAAAGGAATAGTAGGCCATGGTACCTTCTTCCTCCTGTGCAGTCCTACTGATAACCCTTTGGAGATGTAGTACACAACCTCTTGCATGACCATCTTGTCTGTGGAAAACCTTTGTATCTCATGTGGGGCTTCTCTACACCAAACATCCCAATGAAGGTGCCATCGAGTGAGGTATATAAATCTGCAATGTTAAGCAATGTTTGCATTGAAACTTGGGACATGCAAGGTGGATCCTATTCAAATATCATCCTGTATAGCGAGGTAATGAAGTAATCAAATAGCCTCACCATAACTCCTCGGTATATGCACTCAGAGAAAAACTTGGAATAAATGTGCACATCTTCCTCTGATGTTGTTCATGTCTAACTAATGACAAGGAACAACTGTTGGGCAAAGATTACATCAAGGAGGTATGCAAACATATAGAATCTTGCTTGTCCATACTTAGGTGGATTTTGGGAATTTGACACATCCACTTTTAGCTAAAGAGCCAATAGTTCTAACCAATTTAAAGGTCTTCCTTCATTTTCCAACTGATCTAACATAAAAACCCAACTTTGCAAGAATGTCTCCATGCTCTCTTGACCGTACAAGCAACATGCGAATATGACCAAGAGTTGGTAATCCTTCTTGAGTGACTTCATCTTATAGACCTGGTTGGGTGTCATCCTAATGTTCGATGGATATTTTACCCAATGCTTCATGATATCTCTAGTGTTTACATTGATGTTGCAATTGAAGAATAGTGCATCCATGTAGTTCACCGATTGCGGAAAGTGATACATATGATGATATTTTTTTGAACGAAAGGTGGTAAGTTTTGTCCCACTGGTATTGCTCAATGTCTTCGTCTCGATATTGGTATGTGAGACAACCCATTGAATGATATTCGCACATGGGAAGGTAGTGATTTGAAATGATCATAAACTAAAAACCAATGTAGAAGTGATTAGCCATTTATGAATTGAATGATAACTGAAAGCACGGAAATCCAGGTAAACTGCTTAAGAATAACACTTTATGATTGCTAAATAAACATAAAATTGATGCATAAAAAAAGTGAAAAGAGTAAAAACATAGTGATACCAGACAACAAAATTTATGACAGAGTTTGTCCCTAATGGACTACGTCTCTGGGTCTGCTTTGAAGATGGGCAACCATTTTTATTAGGAATGATAAGATGGTGTTTATTACACATAGATTTTATCAGTATTAATGTGCACACAGACACTTCTAATCATTGTCATCAGATAGCCCTCTGAACCAGCTTTCCAACGCTTCTTACGGTTTCCAAAACGAACCCCAGATGCTCCCGTAACTCTGGACGTAAAACTGCCTATGACCTCCAGAATTTGCATACGAAAAGTCAAAAAACCACTCTAATGTCCTCCATGGACAAAACTGCCTCTTGTAGGCCTATGGATACATTGAAACAACCTTTGGCTTAATTGCAGATGAACTGGTTGCAACCTGGATAGGGTTTGAGCTTGGTCTAGTGACATAAGGACACCTAGGGTTAGTTACATGTTCATGGAATTAATTCCAACCATAAACTGATAATTTTAAAAACCCATAAATAAAATTTAGCATTAAATTCTAAATCGTAACAATTTTTTGATAGCGTGGATTGGGTGGACCGTTGGTATGTTACCAAGTGGTCCAACACTTGGTGGCCATCTGGACGGTTTACCCTGCGGTTTCAGCTAAGACTCTGGAGGTTACATCAAAATCCATTCACATGTCACCTGTATCCACTGAAAATTCCAATGTGGTGAACTCCAAAACTGTCAGCTTCCCATTCACATGCCAGACCTCCGACGCGGTTAGGCTGATGGTTAGGGTATACAGTTATTTCGATGGTTTATAATACTATGATCACATGTCCTCCACTGCGGTCAACAAGCCCGATGGTTAGGACTAGAAGTTAGGGCATGTGCTAATAGTTTTATAATGTTTTTTTATGTGTTTTAACATTTTAATACAACCCGAGAGTTATATGGTGAGGTTTTGGTCCATGGAATTTACGTTTTTTTGCATAGGAAAATAGGTTTTAGGTCTTTAGGATTAGGGCTTGAATGATAATACATGGATTTAGCATAGGCTTGTATTGTGAATTAGAGTTTTGATATATCATTTATATCTTAGTGTTAGATGTAGATTAGGGTTTGTTTCTTAGATTTCATCAATCACCCATTCCAACCATTCGTCACTAAGTGACATTAGCAATATTTGTCACCTAGTGACGAACTTGTCAACAATGTGACATAAAACCACACACATCGCCAACACCAGCTACCTTTACGATCACAACCCTGATGAAAAAACTATGCCATGGATGACACAACAATGTTGACACCAAATCCTGTGAGTCGAACGACAAGACACATGTCATCTACCAATCCTGGTAGAACTATCGATGAACATAAGTCAATAGCCAGGTACAAACTCGTATCCACTGAATGCCATGAAAACCATATTACCTGAACAACCTAATCCATAACCAATAATGTCGAAGTTGAACTAAAGTGACGATGAAACTTAACACTGATGACAACACTTGAACACTTGTGCAATTGAATCAACGGAATCCTCCTGGATCAAGTAGGGTAACTGCATGCAACCTTGTACAAGCCTAACTTGTGAATGTTGACATGGACTTGTTGATCTTCCAAATCTTCTTTGCCAGCAAATATGTCATTTATTTCTTGACCTGTGATATTCATGTCCTTCTCTACGAACAATTATGTGTCTCCATAGATGGGCAAGTTCATCGGCACCTGTCAACCACATCTCTAGTGCTACTCTCTATTGTTTCCATTGATCAAGCTCTCTTGGAAACCATGATGCCTGTATTACTGAGAGACTGCTCAACAATTGATGTACCTCAAGACAGAGTGGACACGCACAAAAAGCAAGTGTCAGTTTAAAAACAAAAATCACTTTAAGGATTGATCGTGCAACAAGCTAGTTGACTGCTAGGCAAGATTGCATAGTAGTGACTCTCAAAGGCTAGGAGACTATCAACTGGAACTACAAATTGCACAGTCTCAGCTGCCACTGAGACCTGTTGTTGACTAGAACTATGCAGAGCACAGTCCAACTGGGTTGACTGTGGGCTAGAACTATGTAATGTGCAGATCATTTTGGGTTTATTGCTCACTAGGACTGCACAATGTGCTATCCCACTCAGCAAGACTAGGAACCACCTCCTAGAACTACACAAAGCACAGGTGGAGGCCAATGATAGGTAGCTTTTGTGTAATTCCTGGAGCCAAGGCTATGCCTTGAGTTTCGGGAATGTGCAGCGCATGATGGGCAAAGAAATATCGGAGTTAAGGTAGCCTAGATCTGCTTAAGGGTGACTTGAAAATTACTAGATCTGAATGCATGAGTAAAGGATGGTGCAGATAGGACTGAATGATCATGCATGGAATCAGAAACAATGGAAGAATTAGTCAAATGGATGAACAACAAAGTTGGCGGAGAGGGTTGCCACAACGACAATCGTTAGTGCAAAAACAATGATGTGCATGTGACGCTTAAGAAATATAATGAAAAACTTGAAACAACACTTCTACAAGATAAAAAAAAAAAAAACTAAAATGCCAGTGGTCATTTAGTAAAAGATACAAAGAAAACACTCACACAAGCCAAGGAAATAAAAGTGACATAAAAAATAGCTGAAGACTTGAAAAGAAAAAGTTACCTGGAAAAGCTTTGTTCACTGTGCCGAAGGTTCCTAGATGCCTTGGGTATGCCAAATGTGTACAATGAGCTCTAGGACATTGTTTAAATAGATTTCGTAGATTTAGGGTTTATGACTCGCATGCCAAAAATCTAGGAAAAAGCAACAAGTGAGGGGAAGATTCTAAAATCAACTTGAGTATAACTCCTAGTGCCAAAAATGGAACCCTAGTTTTTAGGGATTCTTTTTTTATTTTGTTTTTGTTTCTTTTTCGGGGAAGGTTGACATACATGCATGGAGATATTATATCGTTTGGGGGGGAACCGAGTAACTTCTCATCACATGCATCAAACAACAGTTGATGGAATGCTTTTGCGCAATTCGTGGGATGAGTGGCTCTAACTGCCTCTCATGCTCTGGGAAATATTGCTGCTGAGGAAAAGGTGTTCACTGGGTTTGCACAATTCTTTAGTTGAAGCCTAGTGTCAGGATGTTTTGCAATTTCTCTGAGGAATGTTGTCTATCAGACTGCTCTTCGCAATTCTGGAGAGTAGGGTTGGCTGCCAGGCTGATTTGCGCAATTCCTGAGAGCAAGGATTATTGCCCTCTAGGATTGTGCAGTTTTCCAAGGCAATGCAAGAACTAGATATAAACCAAGTGATGTGTTGAGCTTGCGGTTAGTCAGCAAAGCGAGTAAGAGAAAACAAGTTGCAAAGTGAAAGATAAACTTGAATGAAACGCAAGTACCTGAGCAGTTCAAGACATGCCGATGAGATTTTGAGGAGGGAGGCTCCAAAACAAAGTGAAGTCAAAATTTTGGAGGTTGGTTGTAGTTATTACAACATGTGCAACACACTAATATAACTCTAGCTCTCTATATGGACTTTATTTAATGTAAAGTGAGTCTAACTCCTCCGAAAGTATTGTTCCGTTCTTTGATCATCATGGCTTCCTCACTAGCTTGACTTAAATATATATTCTCTTCCATTCTCTTGATTGGTCAACACACATACCAAGCCAAGTCAACTGAGTTGTTTTGATTGGGGAAGAGGGATATATTGATTCACACTTAATATAACTGTCAAAGTTCTAGTTTCATCTCTGGTGTTGCTCCACTACTTGTAGGCTTGGACAATGCCCTAGCAAAGTCACGCAGAAATACAATCATTGCTCTGCTGCGAGCGAACCTGGTTAGTACCCCGGTGAAGTTACTTGCATAACCTCTTTGCACAGGAATCCTTTCTCTTCTTTTGCCTTTATTTTATTTTTCATTTTTTCATTTTCAGAGAACTGTGTATAGGCACTTATTTATTTTATGAGGCGAAAGAGGGATCCCAGCTTATTAATAGAAGAAGAGTTTGTCGCTTTATAAAAGTATGTTATATATACCTCTAACATACTTGTTAACATTTTCCCCCTCATCTTACTCTACTTGACTGGGTTGACAAGGGTTAACCGAATATAGAAAAACTAATTAGAGTAGGCGGTACCAGTTAAAAGTGCAAGAATTGTGTTTTCACTAAGACTCACTCTGAACAGTGTATATTTTCCATCATGGTATCATTGAATGAAGACAAAATATATTCATAAAGAGAGATGACAATAGATAACCAAGTCTTTGATAGTTGTACAAGTCCTCTTGTACTTTGCCTTTCTTGTCTAAAGAGCCAAACACAGTTTCCTGTGAAGCTAAACCTACAGGTGAATAACAAACAAGCAAAGCAACAAGAAAAGGGCAGAAGTAAATGAAAGAAAAAACATGGAAGGAAATCAAACATGCAAGAAAATAAAACAAGAAATAAAACACTACTCCTACTCCTACGCTAAACAGTGCATGGTCCTACTTGCGTAAAGTGATATTTCCAATGCAGCCACCAACGCATTGGTTGACCCATGTTGGTGAAGGCATAGTCGATCAAAAAGATATATAATTAAACCAGCTCACAAAAAATATAAGATAGAAAAGACCAACATGCTCGAAGTTTGAAGATGTCCACAGAAATGAAAAGAGTAAAAGCGCAAGAATAACATTATGGGGACATACCATGGTGTTGCAACACACTATACGCAGACAATGAGCATGTACACTCTTTTGATCGTGACAAACAAGGAAACATGAAAAAGGAAGAAAAAATATGTTTTGCAAGAGTTCTCATTATGTACGATTCCTCCAATGCATGAGTGATGGGATAATGTGATTGTGGTAGAGGATGTAAAATTTGCGGATTAGTTTGATTTTCAACATAAACAGGAGGTTGATGGGAAGCCTAGGGTGTTTCAATAGATTTCTGATCTGAAGTAGAACTGACCTCAGGACAACGACGACCTAACATAATCATCAGCTCGGGTTGAAGTTCTTGGGTGCAGTATAGGGCATATTAATGTACCAACATTTATTTGTCAATATGAGAGTTCATGAACTTCGAGGCGCAGCACTGGAAATGCCAGAGAGAGACCCTAGCAACTTGCAAACCAAACTCTTGTCTAACTTGCGGATCAATCTCAACAAATTAAATTGAATCCTGCACTTTAAAAAAACTTAAGAAAACATGAAAATCAATCGTGTAAAATTGTTAACAAACTGCTAAGTTCTAGAAACAATGCATAAATTCTCAATTCAATTCCTGCACGAGATTTGACCATTTCATTAAAAGAAAAAAAACATGATCAATTTGGATACTAGCTACTTCACTCATTAGCATATCAAGCAAACTGAGATTTCAAACTAGATAAATAATCAAAAGTCTCAAAGGAACACAAGACTCGACCTAGACAGTTTAAAAGAGTGCTTAACATTAATCAAACAAATCTCCAATCATTCATGCACTATCTAAACTTTTCATTTCTTGTACATTGAAAAGTAAATTGTGAAATTATGGTGTAAAAATGAAATGTATAAACTTGCATAATAGAAAAACCATACTCTATTCTATTTTCTCAAACCAAAAGGTATCCAAAATCATAGGTCTAAAACTGCACCTAAGAGAAAAGTCTGCAAGAGAAAGAAAATGAAACCAACAATAAGTTCATCCTTAACAACCTTCTCACACTAGTTCATTTAAATCATCAAAACTTGTTCCACATTTGCAAAATCAACCATAAAATGTAATTGATTTCACTCACTAACCAATCACATTGTATTCAAATGAACTTGTTAAAATTTAGCCAATCTTCAATGGTTGGGTGATACAAAGGCTTCCCCTCAATGTGGCTCTATTTATTAAACTAAGAAAAATAAGAATTATAATAGTAGGCAAGTCTCAGATAAGGAACAGTAACAAGGTCAATCCTGCACTTTAGTCATACATGTTGTAATCAATGAATATGACTTGAATTGTTACAAGAAACTTTAGGGTCTTAAAAATTCAGCGTGACTTTACTTATTGTATTATAAGATCTTCATAAAGAAGCAAGGAACCCTCAATATCTTAGATCTGGAACAACTCAATGGTTTCAAAGAGAAATATCATTAAGTGTTCATCTCAAAACATTAAAATCTTCAAGCCACAACTTCCAATAGACAAAGAAATGATTCCGAGTAAAAGTTTCACAGCTTCTCCAAGTCATATAGAAATAATACAATCACCTTCAAGGTATATCACACAAACCTAGAACATATATTAATGGAACAAGGATTCAGAGAATAGAGTGTTTCATGAACCTGTTAGTGTCGGTATCTTCATCCCTCCATTAGTGATCAAAATTCTCTTTTTGCATGCATTTTAGGTGTCCAATCCTATTAGCTACATTCCATTAGGTCATGGAGCATCTGATGGTAGTGGTACATTATCTATCCCTCCTGGTCTTCACCTACTGGCCTATTTTCACAAGTTCATGTCATTTACAAGCATCTTTTGTCATTATATTTACAAAAGTCATTTCAAGGTTTTTAGGTCTCACTAGGTCTAGGGTTTGCCACCATGGTCTTCAAAAACTCAATAAGAGATCAATAGGGATATGAGGATGTCTAATAAGTTCATAAAATTATAAAATTCACTGATGATATGCTTCATAAAGGGTTTTTACCTCAAAACTCTTTTTTGAGGTGAAAACAGGGTTTTTCCTATTTCATGTACAAATTTTATGTAATTTTAATGTGTTCATATGTAATAAGCTTCAGCTATAGCCCTTGGTGACCTTGCCATCTCCAGCACTCTAGCCACAACAAGAAATAAAAAACATCAAAGCATCAGTTCATCAAATGATAAAAAAAGAGACAAACTGCAAAAAACAGAGTTTTTTTAAAGCAAAGTGAAAAGGAACTTTATAAAAAATGGGTTTCTAAATGAAAAATTAAAGTCAAGATGGATATAAAGTTTTCCTTTAGGTTTGAAAACTTAATTTTGTGCAAAAGAGAGAACAAGAGGGAGAAAATCACATTTTTGGGAGAAAGAGTGGAATTTACAACAAAATTTCAAGTTCTCACCGGTGCGATGCACCTGGGCACTGGCGTGACGCACCTCCCAGGTTTTACAAAGGAAATTGAATGGGCACTACGCACATGGGCGTTGGCGCAGCGCATCTGTTGGCTGAGCTCCAAAATGCATTACATTGATTTTACAAGCCTCCAAATTTGCAAATAATCTCTCAACAAGTAAGTACACCCTCCTATCTAGCCTAGCAAGAGATTTTTTTATCAATGGTGGTGATTTGAATGTTGAAAAATAAAACCTTAGCTGCTATCAAAGTTGTCTTGCCAAGCTTGTCTAGGGTTTTGTTGCTTTCGTTGTTTCACTCCCTCATGATTATTTTCCTATATCCATCCCCCTACACTAAGTTTACCTAAATCCCTTTCTCTTTTCCCCTCCCATTGACACTCACCTTACTCCCTATCACCAAATCCTAAGCCCTATACATAATTCCTACCATTCTCAAAACCCTAATTCCCATTTCCAAAATCCTATCATTCCCTAAAACTCTACTGTCATCATAAAAAGCCTCATTCACAGTGAAAACAACAGTCTTCTTGTATTTGATAAAATCTCTTCATACTCATCATTCTTCAATCCACATTTGCAAGAATGGAAAAAGCTTCATCATATGAGAATGATGATGAAACTGTCAGTGATTCTTCCCAAGAGGTTCATGCACCAAGAAAACCACATAAAGGAGGAAAACACATCCGAGATGAGCCCACCACTCTCATAGAGTTACTAGCTTTCCCCCTTGCGATAACATGTTTTAAACATAAGTTTTGTTACCAGTTTTGTGAGATGGTGGAGAGGGTGAAATATCACAATAAGCTTGCTAGGTTATTTGTTCTTAATCTTCACAATGGCCAGGTGAACCTATCTAGTGTTTGTTTCACTTTGACACTTGAAATTATTGCAACAGAAACGGGCATTCCTAATGTGGGAGAACAATGGAATAAGGAACAACATGTGGGTAGAGAGAATTATGAGCCTTACATCAAGGCTAATTATCAAATGCAAATCAATAGGGTCTTTTCTTTCAAATATCTACAAGACACTTATGCTCCACTTATGAAACTCTTTATCAAGTATTTCACGTGTGAAGGGAGGTTTTCTCATTTTTATATTTACCATGTTAGATTGTTCATGCACTTCACTAGAGTGAGGATGATGAACCTCCCCTATTTCATATGCAAAAATATTGAGAAGAGGGCTACATATGTGCAAAGGAAACCTCTTCCTCAGCAGTTCAGTAGCATTTTCCATTTTTCATTGATTCAGATTATTGTTTTGCATCAGCTAAGCTTTTTGAATGTTTCATGGGATACTTTCATTGCACATTAGGTATTCAAAAGCCCTCAGGTGACTCCATCGGTGCTTCATGAGAAAGGAAGGCCTTCAAGCTAGCCAACTATTATAGACATATTTGGGCACTACAACCCCAATCACATATGTCCATAAAAAAAGGGCTTCTGAGTCCCTAAAAGTGTTGTTTCATGCCCTAAAGGAACAAGGTCAACTATTTACATCATCTCCCAGAAGTTCTCCATAGAAAGCTGCTCAAAACTGGTCAAAACTGGACCATACAGATTGCCCAGTGCTAAGGGTGAGATGCATCTCACCTAACCAGTGTAAAACGTCCGATGGGAGAGAGTAGACAAATGGCAGAGACAGTTTGCAAGGTGGATGATCATGGAATCTTCCAGAAACTTCTCCTGTGACACTTGCCTCTTTGAATTTGCCCAGGGATGAGTAAGAGATCATCAATCTCTAAGTGGAGTCAAGGTCTATCAGAGAGAAGATACTAATCAAAATCCCAAAAGCTGAATCACCCCCCTGCAATCATCTATATATGGATCCCTCACCCCAGAGATCCAAAGGGTGGAATCTTGTATCTTGTAAGGAAGTGTTGTTAGTTTCTTGGTGGAATATCATAGTGTTGGATGATCTGAGCTTTTCATGAGGTGAAGAAGGGCTTTCATGCTGGGAGAATGATGCTAGGTTAGATCAATGGGTTGTAATCCTCTCTTCTAATCTCTATATCAATAAAGTTATTCAAGTTTTCCTCCACATTCTTGTATGTCTGCTAATATATGCATTTGTGTGGTCAATATATATCTGGTCCTATATTGTTTACGATTGTAGATCTCTGTACTTTGAGGGTATTATGTTTCTTTGACTTTACAGGTAATCTTTGAAGCGGAGTGGTCAAGGGAGGAGCGGAAAAGATCTGTCAAAGGGGAGAAGGAACAAGCAGAGAAGCAAGCGAAATATTGAGGTTGGTATTCGTTGCTCCTCTCATATCTACTTCACGTAAAGGAAAATAAAAGTAACTTTAATCTGTTTGTTTCTAAGATAGCTACCCATCTTAGTGGGACTAGCAGCTCTACATAGACACTAGATTCCTAATAACAAAATGGCGACTCCGCTGGGGAGCGAGTAGCTTGTTTGCTTGTCTATATTTTTTTGCTTTATAAACTTACAAATGGAGCCTGAAGTCAAGCGATCTAGCCTTCGAACTGAATTTGCTATGCAAGTGCAAAGTAGATCAATATTGCTTCAGTCTATCTCTGGGTTTTGTTTATAAACTGAACAATTGATTTGCAAACATCCTAATTGCCCTGGTGGTGGCTCAAGTAGCCTCATTAGATCAGCCCCTGTGATTTACATTTACTAACTATCATTTGCTCGGCCTAAATCCCTTAACTAAGCTGCAAACTATGACCCAGAACAAAGTTGAAGTCTTGTCCCTGGACCATCGCGCCTTCTCCTCTTGGGAATCTAGATGCATCGCACCTTCCGTGTGCAGTAGGTGAGATGCATCGCACTTTCCCTGTGTTACAGGTGCGATGATCAGATAAGACCTATTCTGCTTCCAGATTTTGGTTTTTTGTTCACTCTCTTCAGCTTTATTAAGGAGTTTTGCTGTCTGTGATTAGTATACCTCTGTGGAAACTCCCTTCCTTTGCATGATTCAGCCTCCATAGTACAAGGAACTGTAAATGTTTTTATGTATTGTTAGCCATTTACGGTTCTCCTTTACAAAGAAGTAGCATAATCAAGCTGTCATCTTTTGATTTGAAAGTGTTGCAAGTGTTGTTTTTAGTCAAAGAAAAGAATACTATTGTTCTTGATGGTCGATTACACTATTACTCTTGTATTTGATTTGAATTAGTAGTTTTTCAAGTGTCGAAAGCAATTTTCAAATGAAAATTGCAAAGTGTCATCATTATCTTCCTTTCGTTTTTTGAAAAGAAAATCGTTAGTACTGTCACTTGAAACGATTCAAATTTGTACTTAGCATTCTTTTTTTCATTCACACATTAAGAAAGAGAAAACAAATACATGCACCTGCATTTGCATTTAGACTGCTTGCTGATTTTGATTTAGGACAGTGCATCTAGTGTGTGCTCTCTACTCTTTGTTGAAAGAATTTCGCTTCTCTTTCCTTAGTAGCTGGGATTTTCATTGCAAAAAGAAGATTAAACAATTGTTTATCATCTTAGATTGCATTTTAGGAATTGTATATCTACATCACGCGGTGAACCTGAAAGGAAAACTTCTTAAGAAGGATCAACTATAAAATAAATTCAATGAACATAAAAACGCTTTGGAACCTAACGCACAACATTTAGAAGTCTAGGCTAGAGATGTATTCTGGTGCCGTAAAGCCTAGTAACTATCGCTTTCATCGTAGGTTGGGTGATTCCTCCTCTCTGAGACGACAAGTGCCAGTACGGACTTGTGCTCCCATGTACTATTGAGTATATATTGGGAGACCACAATAGGCTATATCCTTTATCCTTAGGAAGCCTTGTCTGCCGCCCTATCGATCGTAATGCACTGAACACAGCAATCAGGAAGATTGACTGCCGTACCGTAAAAAGTATTCTACAATTTTGTTATTGGTTTGGTAATCCCTCTGTCTAGATTTCCAGATTAGTCTCTTTCATTCCTTTTTAGACTCCTTAAAGGAAAAGGTCCATCTGAGTGCTTGTCACTTCAGGCTCATTAAAAATCGAAGGCGACTAGAGTCATCTTTTTCTTTTTCTTAACTCCTAAAAATTGAAAAAGCGAGTTTTGTCAAAGCATCTAAAATTCATTAAATTTGGAATCTTTTTTCCCTTTATTTTCAGTTGATCAAGTAATCTACAATTGTGGAAGAAATTCAATCAAAACCCTGCCGTTTGTGGAGACTTAGGAGTGAACTGTCTTTCACTCCGGAAATGAAACTATTCTGGACAAAGTGAACTCATTTAACCAAATCAAATTTCCCTGGTTTTGTTGGAACAAGTGTTCCAACATCCTTAGAGACTACGGTTACTTCAACCATTTCTGGTATCCCTGCCTCTACAGAAGAAATTCCCGCAGCCACAAGAGGACATTAGAACTGATCCTAGTGTAATGGCAAACATTTTTAGTCCTAAACCGACTCCATCTACAGCTAATTCTGAAGTTGTTATTCCCCAAACATCTATCATTGCAGAAAATATACCTTCTTCGGCACCAGAAATATTTTACAGACTTGATGGTCTACCTCTCCCACCTAGATTGATTGCTATAGAAGAGATTGTGGAGGATCCTCCGTCTAGTACTCCATTGCATTTTGGAGCTGGGATCACCCTATATCCTTCTTCATCAGAAGTTAGTCTCCCTTCATCGCAAGTTCCTGTAGAATCGCTAGGAATTCTCTTGGATAGACTAGACATGTCTAAACAACCGTCAACATATAGGACTGTGTCATCTGATGTAGCAGCAAGAGAACCTCCTGTTGCTACTCCAACAATGTTCGCCAGTATACCATTTGTCCTGACTAGCTCTCAGCCGCTAGATGGAGTCCATCTAGGCACTGTTTCGGCAGTATGGTATGTTCCTGTTTGTTCATCTGGAATGGTATCTGGAATATCTTATGTTGAGTCTCAACAAATTAATCCTTTGCAACAGTATCAATTTAGGCAGCCCGATCCCCAAAGGCCAATCATTCCTTTGAGCATTGGATTGCCACCATATGGGGGGGAATATGCCCTTTCATTGTTTCCTCCGGGAGAACAACCATATGGGAGTTCACAACAGAATTCAGGTCATGCTGGAATTACGTCTAGTGGTTGGGTGCCAATACTGCCTCAACAACCAAGAGTTGTATACTGAATGCAACAAAGCTTAACTGTGTCAAATATCCCCACTACACTGACTATTTTGACAGTGTCGCAAGTACAAGTGTTGCCTGTTGTACACCAACCTCAAGTTTCTCAAGTTACAATACAACAGCCTCCTGTCTCCATGACATAGCTGCAGTCGCTAATTAGTGGCTCCCTAATCGGAGGGACCTAGGTTCAAACAGGTACTATTACCCCTCATCTTGGTCAAATGGCTAGTATTGGACAATAGTAAATGGTTTCAAAACCATGGCTAGTGAAATATGAACAACCATAATTCCAACAAGCTTACCAAGGATCTGAGCAACAAATATTTGCAAGTAATGGGCAACGGTATATTCAAAACGGTCAACATCAATCATTTCATAAGGGTTATGCTCAACAACCTCACCAAATTTATCAGCATCAAATGCATTATGTTGGTATGCAAAGACCCACTGCTCAGGCGATACCATCCTATCTAGGGTATGCTTCGCCAAACTTGAATCAACAGTTGCCCTTCGTGGCAACTTTAGAGTTACTGGATCTAAATCGGCTAACAAATGATCCAATTGCTTATGCCCCTTGGTGGCCAGTGATTCCTCATGAACTTCGGTCAGATATTCCTAAATTTAATCGAAATCTGAATGAAGACCCGTCGAATCATGTGATGACCTTTCATCTGTGGTGTTCATCCAACACTCTAAATGATGATTCAATTAGGCTTTGCCTTTCTCAGCAAATGTTAATTGGTCCGATAGCAAAATGGTACATTGAATTACCTAGAACTTCATTTGATAACTTTATCACCCTTGCCACAACCTTTTTAACCCATTTTCAATTACCTATAAGGTACGGAACATGAACAGAGCTGCTTACCAATTTCAAATAGACGACAACCACTCATATATCTGATCATATCCATGAGTGGCGGCGTCATCGTAGAATGGTAGAAACATATGTTCCTGATTAGCTGTTAGCTGAATGGTTTATTAAGTCATTGTTACCTTCTATAATAGAAGATGTGGCAAAGGGAGGGGTCGTCACTAAAGAGCAAGTCATTGCTCATGCACAATATTTGGATTTGATCTATACTCAGTCTGGCACGCTCTATGACAAAATGCCTGATGCTCCAAGACTGAAATTTTCCATTCCTCCTGCTCCTAAATCAAACAAGGACTCTCATGCCGGTGATGGCATGATAAGTACAACAAGCACAAAATTGACAAAGGCTACAACTAAGAAAGCCCGTAAGGTTTCTTATCAAAATGCAAATGCATAACATCTCACCTCAAAGGTAAACGTCGTGTTGACTGACAAAGGCAAAGAAGTGAAGCAATGAGGAAGTAAGAAGAAAAAGAAAGGGAAAAAGAAGAAACAGAAGGGGACATCTCCTGAAAAATCTTCTGCAAACCCTTCTGGGCAAAGGAAACCCCCTGTGTGGTGTCTGATATGTGATGAGGATCATTGGAAAAGAGATTGTCCACATAAAGCTAAAGTTAAGAAACTCTTTAAGAGTTCAAAAACCTCGATGGTATTGACTGATTCATTTCCAAACCCAGGAACCAGTCTGGTTGCTAGTGATAATGCTTCCCCATCCCAAGTACTTATGCTGTCCATTTCGAAACAACAAAATGATGCTTTGATATCAACAAGGAATAAAGATTATGGGAATCCACAGGACCAGTATCAGACTAGATACGACCATAGCAATGGTTTTAGTTCAAGAAGACAATTGATTGAACATCCTATTTATTATTTAAGTCGAAACTTAAATGATACAGAAACTAAGTACTCCTATGTTGAAAAGCTAGCTCTCGCAGTTGTTCAAGCAATACAGAGAGTTCGACACTACATCCTCTTTCGAAAAACTTCCATTTTGTTATATTGCAACCCCATGACTTATATCTTGTCGCAACAGCTACTGGGGGGCAAATATTCCAAATGGGTAGCAATTTTGCAAGAGTTTAATCTAGAATTTGTAAAATCCAAATCAAAGAAAGCTCTGGTTTTCGTGGAGTTACTATGTGATCTCCCATCATCGTCTAACGATTTAACATCCAATGCAACAATCATGGATGAATCTTTGTTTCTGATATCTTCAAGCGATCTGTGGTATGGAGATATAATCATCTATCTCCAGACCCAAACATACAGGTCTAATACCTCTCGTTCAGAGCAGAGACGTACTCGATACCAAGCAAAAGACTACATGATCGTCGGGGATACACTTTACCATCGTGGTATCGATACAGTTCTGCGGTGGTGCCTCACCCATGAGGAGGTCGAAAAAGTACTGAATGATTGTCATTCAAGCACGTGTGGAAGCCATCAATCTGATTATGCTACAACTCAAAAGATTTTACAAGCAGGGTACTTCTAGCCAACAATGCTCAATGATTGCATAACTACAGTCAGAAGTTGCCATGCTTGTCAAATCTTCGATTGCAAAAACAGAATTCCACCCACACCTCTACAGCCAGTGGTCGTTGTTGGGCCATTCACCAAATGGGGCATAGATTTCAAGAATTTTAACCCCTCCTCAGTCGAGGGGCATGGGTATATCATAGTCGCAGCCGACTATTTTACGAAATGGGTGGAGGCGATGCCTACATTAAACAACAGTGGTGAAACAGCTGCTCTTTTCTTTTTCAATCATGTAGTCTCCAGATTTAGTGTTCCACAAGCTATAGTTACAGATCATGGATTGCATTTTTGCAATCACATGATGGTTGAGTTAGCTGCCAAATTAGGACTGTCCCATGACAGCTCAACTTCGTATTATCCACAAGCTAATGGGCAAGTTGAGGTAATCAACAAAGTCCTGAAGCACATGTTGCAAAGGATAATTTGAACCCATAAACGAAGTTGGCACTTGATCCTGTACTCAGCCTTCTGGGCATACCAAACGTCAGTAAGGAATGCGACCGGGTTTACACCCTCTTAATTGGTGTATGGCCTAGAGGCAATCTTACCAATTTAGTGCGAAATCTTGTCCCTCAAGCTCGCAGTCGACCTTCTCCCTGGAACTTCAGAAGAGGAGGCTCATTTATTAGAATTAATATAATTGGATGAAACCCATCGTCATATCGCCTTGGCTAACGAGGCCCATAAGAAACGAGTCAAGGCGCAGTTTGACAAGAATGTCAAACCCTGTGTCTTCTCAGAAGGTGACCTGGTCTTACTTTACAACCAGGAGTCCGATAAGTTAGGAGTAGGTAAGTTCAAGTCTTTATGGATGTGCCCCTATATTGTTAAACATGTATTAGCAAAAGGAGCCTACAAGTTAGTGGATTATGGTGGAATTCCACTGGCGCAACCCTGCAACGGGTTGTACCTTAAGCGTTACTATGCTTGACTTAGTGTAGTAACCCCCATGCTTTTGTTACATTTTTGTTTCCGCTAAGGGTAATCGTTTTGGTTAGGAAATCCACATTTTCATTTGTTACAGATGTCAAACCCATTGGAATAATTTGTTGGATATGTCGACGGAGCGAGCCCTAGTTCACAGAACCTATCTTCTACGGCCTGGGCCATCTTTGATCCAAGCGGTGAGTTAGTGAGTTCCAGAGGGGTATGTATTGGCTGATCAACGAACAACATCGTTGAATATAGTGCATTGATAGAGCTTCTCTCTGATGCCATCGCACATGGCATACACCGACTTGTTGTCAGGCTAGACTCGTAGCTTGTCATTCTACAACTCACCAATATCTATTTTGTACGGAATCCAGCTATCTATCACATGTTCCTAAGGGTCAAGATTTTGGAAAGATAGTTCGATTCAATCTAATATCAACATATTTCCATAAACTTAAACACATTAACAGATTCATCGACAAATTATGTGTTGGATAGACATTTGCAACATTTATAAAAGAAAAGCATTTCATTAATATTTGCATCAAGATCATGTAACTTAACCAAAATGAAGCTCTGAAAATCAAATATATATATATAACTATTTATGGTTTACACATAGTGTTCTGTGTCCAAGACAAAATCAGTCAAATGACCCAAAAACTCAAAATACTAGGGGGCACGTGCAAAAGCCTAGTCCATCGACGTGCCACGCCAGTGGTATGTCGTTGTAATCTCAGAGGTAGCTCGTCAGTCCTCACATCTGGGATACTGAGAGTGAGGCCTTCAATCTAATCCTACATTGCTGCAAGAGTCTCAGCCACATCCAGATCGTGAAGGATAGCCCTCCCTATAGCCTCTCCTGCTGGAACAACAGTTGGTGCTCTACGGCGCAATGTTGGTCACACTGGTCCGATATCTGCATGAGCACATGAGTTTTGATTAGTCTTGATAAAATAAAGCACGGGAACATTATAAAAATAATAAAAAAGGATATGGTCAGAAATTTTACCTATAGCACTCCGCTGCTCATCAGCCGGCAACACCAAATCTGGGTCACCCCGGAAATCCATACCAGCATATGGACACAAGGCATAATCCTTCTCCTGATGGTTGAACCACTCAAAGAAAGCATCAGAGAAAGAAACCTATGGCTGACCAGCATGTCGGGCCATAAGTTCAACCCATCTTTGGATCTGTGGCTCAGCCAGTGGCGGAAAACCAAGTGAAATGTATTGTGGCTGCATCAGTGGGATCTTCTCCAAGGCGAAAGCGGTCAAAATGGAACCATAGCCAAAGTTCTTAGATTGCCCATTTTTCACCTTGGTAAGCTATTCTTTTATCACCGGAAGTACTGCATCACACCAGTTGAACACCTTCGGTTCAAGGCATTCTAAGGCATACTTCATATCGGACCTGTTAGCCAAGTGAAGAGCCGAACTACCAGCCAGTCTAGCAAAGATGAACAAGATGGTCCTTAAAGACCAGTCAGTGACATCTTAGATGTTGATCTTTCCATCCCTACTCGGCTGAGATCCTTCTCTATAGTATCGATGAATATGATCCCTCACAGATTTTCCCCCACAGGAGGAACTTGATAGTGAGAGAGGCGCACCACGCCTCGATAAACCGGTCAAAAAATAGATGTCGACGACAGTCAAGGGGATGGGTTTGCCTCTAATCTGGAACACCTGGTTGGTAGGATCCCATACATCAAGGAAATATTGCAACAAGTTGATTTGTTGCCTCATGCTAGAGATGTGGAAGAACTTGAGCAAACCACAGTTCCACAATGCAGTTACCATACCCGAATCATGTAAAGCAACCATGTCCTCTTCTTCATGCTCATGTTCTCACCATGTAACAACCATTTTTCTCCGATGAATCTCTAAAAACAAACAAGAGAAGAGTCAGGGTCCTGATTTGGCAAAAAACAAGCAAAATTTCTATGAAAAAACAGTGCATAAAGTTCCCTCCTTGCGCCCATCGCACCCTAGCTATGTACTAGGAGCGATGCATACTGACTGGCCAGTGGCCAGCCCAGTATGCATCGCACCTTTCAATGTACACAGGGTGTGATGGGGACAGAAAGAATTGTTCAAACCCGAGAGGATCAGGAAAGCAGGGAAACATGATCAAAATTCAAAAAGAAAGGAATGCAACTGCAAAGCACAGGTTTAACTCCTACCTGGTCCAGACGGCACCAAGAATCGTCCACAAAATTTCCCAGAATCAGCTAGTGAAAATCGAGGGGGACAACACCTCCAAAGCTCCAACAGTCTCAAGCTCAAACGAAATGGTAAAATGAGGGGTAAAAAACTACTTTTAAGTTACTTTTCACGTAATTCAAGTAGGGTATTAGTGTTTTAACTCATTTTTCAAGCATGTATTCTCATTTATAATCAGTTTGATGGAGAAATTGAACAAGTAGTATGACTGTCAAAAGAACATAGTGTTAATGATGGGTCGAATATCAATGACCATTATCACAAGCAGTTTTTATGCGAAGTTTAAGCTCGTTAAAAATTAAACCTAAGCAATGGGAAAATGTTCCCCCAGAGTTTAAGCTCATTAAAAAATTAACCAACCTCTAGTAAATAACCTTTGTGAATGCATTATCATCAGCTTCTGAACGCTGGTCATGTTCTTGCCATCACGTCCACTTTGTTTTAGCTGATCATACGCCTCCATTTGATTGTTTACCCTTTCGAGGAATAGCTGCGAAGAGTGATTCTGTTAGCCATCCTTGTGACACTGTCATGATTGGAAAATTCCAAACCTTACCTGGAATTAGCAGCTACCCAAAAATATCACTCGTTCCTCAAAGACGAGTCTCCTTAAAGCTCTTTTCACCTGACTCGTAAAATATGAAAAGATTGCAAGAAGTTGGCCTCTCCAACTCATTAAATCTATCGGGAGTGCGATTCCTCTAGATTTTAATATTTTTGGACCTGAGGGATTATTACACAAAAAGATCGAGTGCTTGTCTTATTTGGCTCGTTAAAACTATCGAAAATTCATCGCTTTCGTATTATTTTATACATTTTCGGACTTAAGGTATTATATGACGAAAAAGGATTACTGGAGTTTCCTTTCCATCCCTTTTCAGACTCTCTAAAATTGAAAAAGGATCGAGTTTTATTTGTCATTAAAATCATTAAAAACAATAGCGACAAACTTGTCCATGCAGACAAGAAGGAGTTTCACTGTCGCTAGGCTCGTTAAAACATAGTGACAGGTTTGCCCGAAGGGAAAATTATAGAACAAGAATATGTTATCCTCCTCAAGCTTGATAAAAATAAATATGTACTAGTCAGCAATGACTGGGGAAAATTGGGAAGAAAACTTGAAGAAACTTTATTGGTAGCGAGTTGCTCTTGGACATGACACTTTCACTCCATCACCATGATTGAGTCGGGTTGGTTTATTTCGTTCGCCAGTCATATTACCATTGGTCCACTGTACCATCCATCTTTGGGGTTAATGCTACCAATCCATTTCAATGTCACTAATATGTTCAAGAGAAGTCGATCAGATAATTCACCAACCCATCTTGTGTCTCATCCGCTGTAATACCTTCATGCTTCATTCTTTCATGACTGCCACCCTGAACCCTGTATCATCATATCGTTTTCACCTCCACAAAATTATTTGCTCCATTCCATGTCATAGTTGTGGAATTCATTAAGACCCTCCTACGATGGGTCACTTCTTGTCGACGATAGCTCATTATCCAAGAAGTTGACCTAGGGACAGCCCTTTCAGTACTTTGAAGCTTCCATGCCTCAATGGTAAGTTTCTCACTTCTGGCAACAGGTTTACATCAATGGCCTTCAACCGAAAGATTTTGCGTGGTGTTCAATGCCAAGTCACTTTTTCACACCATGTGAATTGTACTGTAGTACCTTGAGGTTCATCATCATTATTGGTGATTCCTCTCACACCTGTTAACAGCTTATATCATTGGCTGGTAATCAGGCGATGTCTTTCCATGTTCTACTCCAGAACATTTTTCACATGGATCGACTTGTACTTCGGGCAAAGATTGGATGAGTTTGAATACCCCCGATCTAGTTTCATCCATCCGGGCTATGATATATTCAGGAAAATAAATACATCAAATGTACATCATTGCTGCACAGATGATCCTCCAAATCAAAGTATGATGACTCTACCAGAATCATTAGTCTGCCACACAAACGGTTGTTTGTCCTTTGTACATGAAAAAGAATTTATAAAGTTGGGCATGGGAATGCTCGCCTCAACTAGATCATGAAAATGTCATGAAGGTCATGTATTGTATTTTATCTTATTACAGGTCACCTTCCAGTTCGAAAGAACCTCAGATCCTCATGATAAAGCATTTCACCCAACATCAAAAGATTTTTGACCTCATGCTTTAGGGGGCAACTGTTATAGACATATTTGGGCACTACAACCCCAGTCACATATGTCCATAAACCAAGGGCTTCTAAGTCCCTAAAAGTGTTGTTTCATGCCCTAAAGGAACAAGGTCAGCTGATTACATCATCTCCTAGAAGTTCTCCACAGAAAAGTGCTCAGAACTAGTCAAAACTGGACCATACAGATTGCCCAATGCTAAGGGTGTGATGCATCTCACCTGCCCACTGTAAAACGTGTGATGCATACTGGAAAGCCCTTCTGTAGGATGCGGTGGGAAAGAGTAGACAAATGGCAGAGACAGTTTGCAAGGTGGATGATCATGGAATCTTCCAAAAACTTCTCCTGTGACACTTGCCTCTCTGAATTTGCCTAGGGATGAGTAAGAGATCATCAATATCCAAGTGGAATCAAGGACTATCAGAGAGAAGACACTAATCAAAATCCAGAAGATAACTCACCCTCCCTGTAATCATCTATATATGGATCCCTCATCCCAGAGATCCAAAGGCTGGAATCTTGTATCTTGTAAGGAAGTGTTGTTAGTTTCTTGGTGGAATATCATAGTGTTGGGTGATCTGAGCTTTTCCATGAGGTTGAAGAAGGGCTTTCATGCTGGGAGGATGACGCTGGGTCAGATCAATGGGTTGTAATCCTCTCTTCTAATCTCTATATCAATAAATCTATTCAAGTTTTCCTCCACATTCTTGTATGTCTGCTAATATATGCATTTGTGTGGTCAATATATATCTAGTCCTATATTGTTTACGACTGTAGATCTCTGTACTTTGAAGGTATTATGTTGCTTTGACTTGACAGGTACTCTTTGAAGTGGAGTGGTCAAGGGAGGAGCAGCAAAGATCTATCAAAGGGGAGAAGGAACAAGAAGAGAACCAAGCGAAAGATTGAGGTTGGTATTCTTTGCTCCTCTCTTATCTACTTCTCGTAAAGGAAAACAAAAGTAACTTTAACTTGTTTGTTTCTAAGATAGCTACCCATCTTAGTGGGACTAGCAGCTCTACATAGACACTAGATTTCCTGATAACGCCAGTTGTTCATGAAACTGAACATATAGGTGTGCCAGTGTTTATCACTTATGAGAAAGGCACAAGGAGACTATTTGCAGCTCCCAGACGAGTATCATCTCCACCAAGGATGGAAGGGTCTCATTCTCTTCACCAGACAACAGGAAAATGCTATCTTCACCCAGGATGAAAGGGGCTTTGTCTTCTTCTTCAGCAAAGTAGGTACAAGACAGAGGAGAGCAACCATTGCATGATGAAGGGCCTTCTAAAGGCCAAGGCAGGGATTTCATTTTGGTTGAGGATGAGGACATTGATTTGGGCTCCCAAGGCTCAAGACTCAAGGATATGGTCATCAAGGAGAAAGAAGCTGATATCCAAGCCTTACCTCTTAACCTCAAGTGGGCTAAATGGATTATTAATTACCTTGAGCAATGAAATAAGAAACTACAGGACAAACAAACAATCATGGAGCTGCAAAACATAAGGGAAAACCAGTAAGAGGCAAAAAGGAAGAAAGTCAAGTTGACACGACTAGAGCAAGAAATAGAGGTTGGCTGACAATCATGATTAGAGAGAGGGAATGTTCACCTTGAGAAGCTCTTGGACAATGCTAATAAGGAGAAGAACATGTTGTGACACATGGCTTACCACTATTTGGCCTGGAACAAAATTTGTAAGACAAGGATAAGAAGCCTAGAAGCCAAGTTAAAGAGAGATTTGAGGAGAAAAAAAGAGCAAGATAAGCTCAAGATCTTGGTTGAAGCATCATTGGCCTAGAATAGTGTTGGAAATAATACTAAGAGGGGTGGTGAATCAGTATTATTAGATCAGTAAAAAAAAATTCATTTTCACACTTAGATTCATATACGCGACTTCAGTTAAGGATATCCGCGTATATACGCGACTGTGTTAAAAGCAACCAGTGTACATGCAGTAATCTTAAGATTTAGTTAGCTTATCTCCAGTAAGTGCATCAGAACATTATTAACCTTATTAACAGTAAGAAGAATAGATCATCACACATAAGGAGCACACACATGAACACCATGATATAAGGTGGAAACCCAATGCGGGAGAAAACTACCTGCTGCAATTCATCTCAATCTTATTCTTAATAAGAAAATCCTTTTACAATATTTTGTATTGGTGCATCCTTATACCAGTACGAGAGCTACAACCCCCTTTTCTCTTGTACTAGCCGATCCACTTACTAGTACGCAGGCTACTACCTGCTACAATGCTCCAAAGATTTCCTTTAGCTCTTATTCTAGCTTAGATACTAGTACGTAGGTGCTGACCTACAATCTTCTCTCCTCCAGGTACCACGTTTCATCAATTTTCAGACTGGATACACTGAAGCACAACACATAATCTGAAGGCCCCGTTTCATCAAATTTTTTCTATACTGGACCCAATCAATAAATCATTGAAGCTCTACAAACACTTAGCAAACATCAAAATACCCAAATGCTGAAAACCCTGTCAATAAAACAGTCACCAGAACATCGGAAGTAGAACCCTGAACTCTGCAACACTATTCAGAACCAACTGAATCATACAAAAATCATGCATTAAAGTGCATACGCGTACATTTGACAAACCGAACCCGTGTACATACGTGCTTTTACCAAAGCCAACCCGCGTATAGATCTATAAATATTCAGTCATGACTTGCAGCATTTCAAACTTAAGTTATACCCAGTTCAGATCATTACATGCGTCACTATACAGATCTAGAATAAACATAATCAATCATAGAGATAGTTCATTTCAAACAATCCCGATCTCTCCTTAGATCTTGTTCTCCATCCACTTGTGAGATCTCTCCTTAGCTTAGATCAAGCAACCCATAACCTGCATACTGGATCTCATCCTTCATCAGATATTCAAGACTTTCTCGATACTTTTGCATAATGATCTTCTTCTCCTTTTATAGTCTTAGGCCTTGCTCAATACCATGGTCCAAAACCATAACAAACCAATACCATCAGCTCAATACTAGGGATCAACACGTCTGTCGAAATGCCATGGTCCAAAAACCATAGGTTCAAATTCCAAGGACTAACTACCATGGACCAAAGGTAAGTTTTCCCACATGAAATAAACTTTTCTCCATAGGTTCAAATTCCAAGGACTAACTACCATGGACCAAAGGTAAGTTTTCGCACATGAAATAAACTTTTCTCTGCATAAAATTCCGTGAACTTTTCTCCACATGAATAAACTTTTTAATTCTCATCATATTGAGAGCCATGCCATGGGTGTTGCCATCAAGTACAACATCTGTAACATATAACCATACCAGAAACATAATGCCAACAGCTTTGCCACGAGGTTTGTTCCGCCCCTTCGTCGTCATTCACAGGGGGTCAAATCAAGGGACTATACTCTGATCCCAATCCTTCACGGTTTCTAAATATTCATCCACTTTGGGTAGATTTGAACATTAAGGCAATGGCATCAGCCATTTTTCACACAACAATATCTTAATCCAGGTATTTAAAGTTCTTAAACACTTACCTTGTAGTCCCTTGATAACCTTCACTTTGCTTTGTTGTAGTTGACTGAGGTATCAATGTGAACTCTATAACAAATCCTCCTATAATTCGATCGAACCAGTGATCAGCAACCCACATGATATTTTCTTTAGAAGCTTCCAAGTGCCGCACTAGCTATGGAGTCCACACTATTGGAATGTCAAGCTTCCACCTCCCTTGACCATCTGTCAACTTAGCTAACCACTCATATAATTTGATCAAGAAGGTGCAGAAGAAAATTTCATGTATCTCCGTATACAAATATATATCCAACTACTATTCCTTTGATAGGTGCAGATTCACATTTTCTTGCACTACGAATTCGTAAATTTTCCTATCCAACCACTTTTCAATTTCCTTACTAGTCAGATTACAGTGATGCAACATAACACATCTCCTCAAGCAGATCCTGGTCTTGGAAACGAAACCATTTGTTGGCTTAGTGGGTTCTGACCCAGGTTTAGAGTTAATTGCACCAACCAAGAAAACCGTACACTATTGGCCTTTTCGGCAACAACCCACGTAGCGCAAGCTGTAGTCTCACCTGAAACAGTATGGGGGGATGCTGGAACCAAATTTTCATATCTAGAGATCAGTGTGATGTTTTTTAGCATCCTAGATCTACCTTCGTGTAGATCGATAAGCCCTTAGAGCTTGGTACTGCAACTTTGTTAAAACGGCCTTCAGACCTTTGTGAGGGTCCACTTGGTCTTTGGAGACCCTTATCAGTCTATTCATGCACTTACGTGCACCAAAAGGCAACCTTAGATTGGAGCTAGCACATATCTTCTTAAGTATTTAATAAACATAACATATTTTATCATAGTCTTCGCCAAAGTACTTAACATGCATTGCATACATTTATTAAGACTTATTCAAGTGAATCGCACATCATTAGATTAATATTTCATAAACAAATTATCCATCCACAACAAATATTGTAAACAAAAATAAATAGATATACACAATAATTCTTCAATAATCTTTTGTATTGATCTTTAGTTCAGGTTTATAGACTCAAAACTACCCTGTGCACTTAGCTGCAGGTGTCCACGCACTCAGTTGCGGACTCTACCTAGGCCTCCGTGCACTTAGCTGTAGAGCCTTTCTCTCCTATCTGACCCACTTCTCTGCGCTATCACTTTAATACTCCATCTGTTCTTACCCATAGACATGCCTTAGACTCTCTAAGACACACCTATTTATAGCTTTTTACCTACAATCCCATGGTCTGCAGACCATGGGTGGATCTCAAAACTGACTCAAACTTTACATAAAAAAAGGCTAAAACCCTTTTGAGTCCTAACCATCTACCTGCTCTGCATCCACAAATCACAGATACTTTACATTACTTACAAAAATTACATCAACACTTGGATATTGTAACCTAAAAACTGACCCAGGGGACCCCATCCCAACACACTACATTCTATGGAAGGAGATGGTTATCCACACCGATCACCACCTCTTTAGTTTATATAGACACAAGGGAAGTTGCAGAATGATCACCATCAGAAGTGGTCTACATATTTGCAACAACTCCACTTGAGCATTAAATACAAAAAGGGCAACACCAATCATGTTGCAGACTACCTTAGCCACCCCCAGTTGCAGCACTAACTACTGTTCTAAACTCTTGTGGTCACAAGACCTCTAGGTGGCCGCAACTATACAAACATGATCTAGATTTCTCCTCCACATACCATATGCTAGTATATGGAAAGAATGTCTTGATTTCCACCTCTAGGATGCATTATTATGCTACTTAGGCCACCTTTGTGTTCTTCAAGAGAATGTTCCAAGATGATTTGGGAGGTGCACTACAGTTGGGTCACAGGACACTTTAGTGTGGAGAAAACTGTGGATGTATTAAATAAGTACTTTTATTGTCCCAAACTTTGACTAGATGTTGGGAAAGATAGCAGATTGTGCACTGCCTACACTATCGCCAAGCCAACCATCAAGAAGGAAGGCATGTGCACTCCTCTACCTACTCTAAGTTAATCATGGGAATCCATATCCATGGACTATATGTATGGCCTACCTTCTACCAAACATGGTAATGACTGTGTATTCATGGTCATGTATTGATTTTGAAAGATGGCTATATTGGCAGCCTACTAAAGAGTATCACAGTAGAGGACAATGCCAAACTCTTCTTTGAACAAGTATGGGTACATTTTTTAATCCCATAGATCATTATATTAGATTGGGATAGTAGGTTCCTGAGCACATTTTGGTCAAGCCTCTTGACACTATTAGACACCAAGCTCACCAGGTCGACTGCCTTCCATCCCTAGACTGATGGCCAGACAAATGTCGTCAATAGGATGATAGTGCACATACTCCACATGTTAAACTCCAAGAATCCTTGAACCTGGGATGAGATTCTTCCATATGTGCAACACATTTATAACAACGCTCTCCATAGCTCGACTAGTTGTAGTCCCTTTCAAGTGGATCTAGGATTTCAACCATTGTGTTTGATTAATGTTGTGATGCCTCATGTGACTACATAGAGAGAATCCACACATGTATTATCTGAGGCTGATAAAGAAAACAGATTTATCAAACACATCCAACACATCCACCAGCAGGTTCATGACATCTTGGAGAAGTCAAATGCCAAGTACAAGCGACGACATGATCAACATCGGGTGCCACACAAGTTTCATTTGGGAGGAAAAGTTTGGTTGCATTTGCAAAAATAATTCCTTACCAGAGCCCATCAGAAGCTCAGGCTACTCCAATATGGTCCTTACACAATTACCAAGGTTGTGGGAGACAATTCTTTTGAGCTCAACATTCCCCCATTCCTTGGCTTGCACCAAGTGTTCAATGTGGACACCCTTCGACCATACTTCCCACCACTACTAGACACATAAAATATTGCATAACAACTAACACTAGTAAAGTTAAACCCAGGCTACATGGAACAGGCCACAGTTCATCAGATTATGGACACATAGGTCAAGAACACTCTTCAGCAGAATATCCAACTATATCAGTTTTCAAAGCTGGCCAACTCCTGCACCAAGGCAAGTGGCTCACTAGGGACCAAGTTTAGCAGAAGTTTCCCCATCTCATGGAGGCACTCACAACAATGGGTTACTTTGCTTCCTAAGGGGGGAGGACTGATCTAGGTGGGTGTTGGTGGCCACCCACCTATTCCACTTGGATGGCCACCACTGTCTCTTTCAGTTTTTTAGTTTCCTTAATTGTAGCACAATTTACTATTTTGGCAGTTTTTTGGGAAAACTGGCAACAACATAGGTAGTTCACTGATGTTGGCCACCAAAAAGTTGTAGTCCTTGGATAGATATTTCTAATGAGGTATTTTTCACATCAAACAAAGATCGTATGCCAAAGTTATGACCCCGGGAAGTTGATCTACCAATTTACCTAAATGGGGCCCACAGTTTGGCACTTCATATCCTAGGGTTAGGTTTTTAGATGATTAGGGTTTTCCATTGTGTCCCAATAATAAATAGGCCTTTGAGACTCATTTTAAAATAGCTCAAAGGCATGTAGCTGCCACATCTCTTCTTAGTGATAAGCTACCATCACCCAAGCTAATCTTATTTCCATTTTGTTTGTAATCATATTTCTGTGTTTGATATTAATGAAATGAAGTGTTATTTCTGTTGCATCTTTGTATTTATGGTTATATCTGTAATTTGTTGCATTCCTTTTTAAATTCAGATCACTGGCCTAGTTGAAAATGGTACCTCTAGTGGCGACAACATGCATGATAGAGACCCACGTTCGGAGGAATTTTTCGATGTCATCTCTGTCGTACAAGCGATTCATCATTGCGGAAATGAGTTGGTAAACCTTATTTAGACCCCACTATCTTTTATACTTGGTAATTATTCACCCAGGACATAGACGGGTCTTGCTACCAATTCCTTAAAATATCCTTAGTTCGAATTAAAAAACCTGATAGCCATCGAGTGTTGAATGATTCCTCATTCTTTGGAAGCTTGTAATAAACAACAATGTCTACTGAAGAGATAGCTATGAAACGTTCACCTATATGGTTCCTAACTACCCACCAATATGTGTTTGTGTTCTCTATAATCCAGTTGATGGTCTTTTCACATGGAAGGACAGGAGGATGCGAGGCCACTTTATGGAGCTTACACCTCTTATCGTTGATATAAACCTGGAAATCCTCCTGGTCTTTAGGGATGTCTTGTTTAGAAACATTTCCATAATTATCATACTAGGAGAGAGGCTTTATGCAATTTCCATGTAAATAGGAGGTGGTGGGCCCTGGTAGCTCTCCTATATACTACTTTCAGAGCTCTTCTGTGAAGGCTTGACTATTGTAGGTGCCATCTCTCTAGAGAAGGAGGAAATTGACATTCACTCGATATCGACATCGCCTACAATATCAAAAAAAGAGTCCCACTATGAGAGAGATGACATGAATAATTAAAGCTTAGGAGAAAACACAAATCATAGCTTCAGAGCTTTGAGGAATAATTCAGCCTAAGAGAGGTTGGAAGGTCATAAAGGGTAGGGGTCCTAGAGTCGTGAAGATAAACTATGTGACTTAGTCACTGGAGTAGGTTAGGTCGCAAGTTAAGAGGGGCGACAAAGTCACATGTTGCATGGTAAATCAAGTCACATAGGTCACAATTAAGGCAAGGTTGTAGGGTGGCAGAGTCACATGGGTCGTAAGGTAAGAGTGTAGGGAGGTCACAAGGTAGCGAGGGTTGCTAGGTCACATCATTTTTCCTATCACGACTTTTGGCCATGTGACCTTTTCCTCATGGTGGCTCAGTGAAGCGACAGAGTCTGAAAATGAGTCCCTGGGGACCTACTGGTCTATACAACTTGAACACTGAGAGGGTAAGCTTTCTTAATGAAGAGATGGGTTTCAGTGACTAGGTAGAAATGAGTTTGGGAGGATGAATAGCTTGGCTAAGGGTTTTAGATTAAAATGGGTTGTGAACCTTGGATAAAAAACCCTAACTTGGGAAGATGTAGGGTTAGGGACAAAAGAAGAGGACAAATGGTGGGAAGTAATGAAAACCGAGAAGAGTAAAAGTCACTTACTTGGAATGGTAGCACACTTCTCCAAATCGTCGAGCCTCTTTGTCCTATGAGCGACCAAAGAGAAATGACCAAATGAATAGTCAGTTGCCCTTTTTATAAGAAAATTCGCAGTGGTCGCTCGGTCGTATGCAGAGTGAATTTACCCTTTTCCAACTTAGTGACCCATGAAACCTAGTTACTTCTTGCATAAGGTCGTGAAGTCGCAAAGTTGAAAGTTCTCTCGGTGACTGTTTTAGGCATTTACAACCTTGCGACCTAGCAACCTCATCAGGAATGAGGTTGCAAAGTTGCAAGAAGAGTGAAAGGTCACAAATTTTTGTTTGCGACTTAGTGACCTGACTTGGCCAAAATGAAGTAGATCGCAAGGTAATAGGTTTTAGGCTCATGAAATCTTACTTCATGCAACTTGCGACTTAAGTAAAAAAACTGAACTTTTGAGTCTCTGGGAGTTAGAATTGTGATGGAGTCCCAAGGGTTTTGGCTAATTGATGAAGCTTTGGAAGTAAGTGATAGACATAGGCATAGTACAGGGGCTCCAAGATTTTGAAAAGTCAAGAATTTTGGAGGGTTGTTGCAGTGGCTAAAACAATTGGTGATTAGCTAGTAGAACCTCAGTATCTCTGCTTCTGCTTGATCTCGAGATGAAGTGAACCTTTATGAGTGCTTCGTGTGAAGATTAAAGGTCCCACTAATGCCTGTAGGTTTCCCTTAGTATTGATCAACAAATTCTAGCTACTTAGACTTGGCTTGTAACCACATAGAGGTAAGACCTTCCTAATGGAATGATATAAAGGTCCAAATAATGGTATGAGATGTAAATATTTTTGGTATAATAGTTATAGATCTTTTGTGTTTCTCCGCTTCCAGGGAGTCTAGAGAGTACCTCGTTAGAGTCACTACCTACAAATTAGAAATTTTGTTCCACTACCAGCGATCCTAGACAGTACCCCAGCAGAGTCATTGCATCACCTCTCTGCACAGGAAGCCTTTCTAAATCCTTTTCCCCTTATTTTATTTTATTTATGTGTTCATTGGCACTTATTCACATGTTCTCATCGACACTTATTTATATGGAATTTATTAGCTTGGGTGGATGAGGGATTCCGACTCATTTTACTGGCAAGAGAGGTTGTTTCTCATTTCCAGAGACTATTATTTTCTCGAAATATGTGTTTCTCATTAATTTTTTTCCTTTCCCCTTCTTGAGCCATTCAGATAAACTAATTCATTGAAAACGTTTATAAAACTCAATAGTAGGGGCTAACTATTAGAAGATAGGGTGCCATGGATGACTAGAGTTCCCCACTGAAATATATTTCAAAACTCTACCTTGGTCACAACTTTAGGGCCAATAAAGCATAGGCACAGAAAGAAATATAGCTCAACCACTTGTGTAGAGGCTACCTTAACCCTAGGGTGTCTAACTAGGGCAATCCTCTAGAAATTTTATTCAGGGAAGAATCATTATCAAAGGACATACATAAAAGGTGTAATGAAGGTGAAAGGGTAGAGGAACAAGGAGGGGGTTAAGCTAAGAAAAACTTGGAAAATGAAAATAAGGAAAATATAGTATAGGAATGGAAAAGTCACTGTGATAGTTGCTAGGTGAGATAAAATTAAAGGTCATGGCCATTTATGGGAAGAGGTGAAACCCTCCCTTATAAAGTATGGAGTGTGTATGTATGTTGGCCAGTATTTTCCTTAACCTGAAAGGGAAAATCCACAAGGCTTGGAATTTGGTGTGTTTACCTTTATCCTCATGAGCCTTATCCCATTGAAGGACTGGGTCACCCACATTGAACTCATTACTCCCAATTGATTTCCTATCAAGCCACCTCTTGATTTGTCCTTGGTGAACGTCAAACTTCTCCCTAGCCTTCTATATTTCGTCTTCTAGTTTGAGGACGGTATTGATTCAGTTTTGCATAGTAAGGCAATGGGTTCCTCATGACTCTTGTGACAATTGGAGAGAGGGAAGGTATAAGTTTGTTGGTAAGATGGCTCCTTTACCATATACCATAAAATAGGGGGGTGTTTCAAGAGATGGTTTCAGGTTGACACAATCAGCCCACAAGGCATTTTTTAGGTCATTGTGCCAGTTCCGTTGGTTTTACAACAAGTTTTTCTTCATATCATGGATTAGGTTCTTGTTGGTGGATTCTATTAAGTTATTTCCTTAGAGGTAATAGTTAACTGGAGGTTTCAAAACAATTCCATTTTCCAAAGTAAAATTATATAACCTTAAAGATGAGAAATAAGTAACATTATCAAAAACAAGGGAGGTTGGAATGTTGAACCTAGTCACAATGTACTAATTGGAAAAATATATTACCTCTTCATCATTGATCTACTGCAAAGGAATGGCTTCCACCCACCTTATGAAATAGTCTATAGCCATGACTATATACCTTTGTTTTTTTGATGAGTGTGGCACGATCTCCTCGATGAAATCCAATCCCCATTGTTGAAAAGGTTCCTCTACTGCTATAGACTAGAAGGGGTGGCCGACTGAGATTATCTTGCAGAATACTTTTGACAAATGGGGTATTTATGAGAATACATATGTGCGTCTTTGAAAAGAGTAGTCCAATAAAAACCTTCCCTCATGATCTTATGTGTAGTATTATCGCTAGCATAATGGCGTCCTTCTGGTCCATCATGTACCTCCTTTAATAGCCGTTGATCTTCATCAAATTCCAAACATTTGAGTAACACACGATGGTTGTGTTTTTGAAACAAATTCCCTTGTATTAATTGGTAGGACACAAATTTGAGTCTCACATCCCTTTTCTATCTCATGGACAAGCTAGGAGGTTAGGTCCCTTGCCCTAAATACTGCTTTAGATCAGTAGACAAGGGTAAAAATTTATGTGTAGTTGTGATTTTGTTTTGGTACATCTCGATCTCGTGATAAAAGCCTTCTAATTCTTCATTTTGTTGGTCTGTGACTTCAAAAATTAATTTACATAGCCCATGCCCTTTTACTATGTGAGTAGGATTGAACTCCAAGTCACATTCTTGGAGGAAAGTCATCAAATTAACCCTTCTCTCACCCAACTCTTGTTGGACGAATAGTGACCTAACATCAAGATGAGGGACACACATCATCACATGGTTGTTGAGAATGTAGGGCCTGAAATGTTTCACCACTTTGTATACTGCATATACATGTTTATCTATGTCTGGGTAGTTGAGTTCTACACCATGTAGTCCCATTCTCATAAAGGATATGGGTCATTCATCAGTTCTACCATCCTTCTGTGTAAGTATAGTAGCTAAAGATGAGTCTGAGGCGAACGTGTATAGGTGAAGTGCTTGCTAAAATCTGAATTGTACAAAGAATGGGCTTCTACAATGGCTCTCTTGATATGATCAAACACTTCCTTCTCTTATTGATTCCATTAAAATCCTGAGTATTTTTTTTACCATATTTTTAAAGGGCTTAATGATTTGGGAAAAATCGGAAATAAATTTACGGAGAAAGTTGATTTTACTCAAGAATGATTTCATACCTTTTTTTCCAATGGGGAGAGGGATTTACGTGATAGATTTTACACAATCGAGATCAAAAATAATTCTATCTTTTGTTATTATATGACCAAAGAGATTTCCTTCTGATACTGCAAATATACTTTTCTTGAGGTTCAGCAAAATCTCGTATTTTCGACACCGCTCAAATATTAGCTTCAGATGGTGAAGATGGTCTCACTTCTTCTTTGAAAACACTATGACATCATCTATATAAATGATGACACTCTAACCCATTAACCCTATAAAAGTGATGTCCTTTTCCCTTTGGAATGTTGCTTCCAAATTGATAAGGCCAAAGGTCATGCATTGAAATGCAAAAGTTCCCCACTTCATTCTGAAGGTCATCTTTTAACCATCTGATTTGGAAACCAACACCTGGTTGTACCTATAGAAACCATCAAGAAAGAACATTTCTGAACTATATACCATTTCAATAATCTTCTCCATAGAGGGAACCAGATAATTGTCTTTATATTAAGCTCAGTTGATATTGCAGAAGTTGACACACAACTGAATTCCACTAGACTTCTTTCGTACAAGAAGCAAATTCGAAACCCAAGTAGAGTGCTTGAATTTGAAAATAATATGTGCATCGAGTAATTTCTTCAACTTATTTTGAATGAGGGGCTATAGCGTAGGATGTACTTTTCTCAGTTTCTGATGGAATGGTTTGACCCCCTCTTTTATAGGTATAACATGTTGAATGATTTAGGTATCATATGTCTTCAAGTCATCATACGTCCAAGAAAATACATTGTGATACCTATTGAGTAAGATAATGAAGGACTGCCTTTCATTAGGAGAACACCTGACACCTAGATTGATAAAATTGGGGTCGACCTCAGTCCCAAGATTAATTTTCTCATTGGAGAGTGTTGAACTTTGTGCCTTGGTATTCGGTGGGCACCAAAAATAGTTCTGCTTATCATATAATTTTTCTAGAGTAACCACACCTTTGGGCATGGGGTTTCCCTTGAAATCATTTGATTCCTCTTGCAAGGCCCTTTCATGCTCTTCCTCCTCTATCACATCATCTTTAAATACTTCAGCGTTCACCATAAAATTGTGTATATGTTGATCATCATGCCAAACATGTAGATTAGTTATGTTATCTGGGACAACGGGTTTATAAACAATTTCAATATAAAAGCCATCCCTTAAAGGTATAAACCTAGTTGTGGAATTAGATAAACTATTAGCGGCAACATTATTAATCTAGGAACAAAATTAATATTGGAGACTTTAAAGGAAGAGATTAATCACCATACCTCCTACTGATACTTTTTTAGGTGTGGTGATAGACAATGAATTGTATTTCGTACCTACCTTGTGATGATTTTAGAATCACCGATCACCTTCAAACTTTCGACCTTTAGGTAAATAGCTTTCTTGAGCCCAAGGATCAGGGCCTCATACTCTATAATGTTGTTATTGCATTATAATTCTAACCTACAAGAAATAAAAAATTTATTTTTTGGAGGGTCCATGAGGATACAGTCGACACTGGCTCCATCCTCAGTCTTAGATCCATCAATATATAAAGTCCCAATTTCATTGTTGGTTATGTATATACCCAAATTATTTACATCTATAGTACAAGAATCATTAGCATCAGCTGAAGGGAAAGGAAGGAGTTCCAATTATGTGTCAGGTGGGATAGGTGATGGCAAGGCTTTATAGCACCCAATATTGGTTTCCAGAAAACACATTTTGATCTCTTCCTAAGAAAAACTTATGGTTATTTTGGGGCCTCAAGATTGGTGATTGTATGCTCAATGAAGGGTTAATTGTTAACTCTAATCTAGTTGTTCTTTCCTTTGTAAGGCATTCATAAGTGGGACCAGTTAGTGGCCAAACACCATTGGAGTTTTCTCAACTATTCCCTACTAAGCAACAAACCATATTCTTCTGGAATGTCAACAAAAACTATGTCAATACATTCATGCACCCTAGAGTCCAAAGACAACCTAATTATCACATTGTTGAGTTCACCCATGGTGGGGACTTAAGATCTATTGAATTGGATTATTTTGGCATCTATCTTCTCAAGTTGGATGTTTAAAGTTTTGCACACCGACAAAGTCATGACATTAGTTAACGCACCAGAATCGACAAGGAAATTGTGCATGTTGTAGTTGATTTTTTTGAAAGTTAAAAGAAATAGGGGAGTAAAACCTATCAAATATTCATTTGTAGCATTAAAAATAGATTGGATATTGGCTGATGCCCAAGACTGACGAGACAGTGAAGGCTTTGAAAATCAGTTCATGTTGGCTTGCTACCCTAGTGAGTTCATACAGTGATATTTAGACCTGTGTTTTCTTCATATCTTTAATGATGTCATATCCCAAGACCGAAGTTACAGTGCCTTCTGAGGATGCTTGTAGAAGTGATGGAAATTGGGTAGACTTAGCCAAGGCTCTAGGAGTAGATGAATTTTCCTTTCCACTACCTGAGGCATCCTTTTGGATTTGGTTAGACAAACCCTTAGGAGTAGGGGGTCGATGGCTGACTTGAGTTGTTAGGAGGGACGATCATCCTTAGTAATGCCTTTTTTTTCTCTTCTAGTGTAGAATCTGATAATGACCCCTTGCTCCTAACATTAGAAGTTTTTGGAGGCCTGGAGGGGAGTGTCGCCTATGTTGGCTTCTTTGATGGATTAGACCTCTCCCTTGTGGATGAATTTGAAAGTTAGGACATCAGAACTATAATTTTCATCTAGAGGTGCGGTTTCTGCCTTACGATTGTTAGAATCTTCCTCATCATCTCCAATGTCTTGATCCTCTAGGAGCAAGGTAACTACCATAGTCATGTTGTGTATCCACTATGGATAGGTATTTTCTGAATGAGAGGCTTGGTGAAAAGTGCATAATTCTACTTACCCAACTCTTCTACATTGAAATTTGTATTAGAGCTTTGAGATGACTTTGCAAGGGAATTATTGTTCCTTAAAAAAAAAGGCTTTGCCAATTTACTATTCGAAGAGGTCTCATTAGTATTCCTTTTAAATTTAGAGACCTCATTCTTCAATTGCTTCAACGATTTGGGTAAACGCTCGAAATTGAAGGAATCATTGTCCTTATCACCAAATTTACTAGTTAAGGATTGGGATTTCTTGTTTATTGGCGTAGACTCTTCTCGAGTGTCATGCTCAAGGGCTCCTATAGAAAACAAGTCTTTCTCCATAGCAAGAACTTCTACAAAGTTCTCCACTAAGGTGGCTTTGTCCAAATGCTTGAAGAAAACAATGATGTCATGTGGGAGAGCTCTAGTATCATAGTCAACAATGATAAAATCATCAAGATCCACATCTATTGGAAACTTATTCAAGATGGTAGTAAATCGATAGTTAAAATATTTGACCTTCTCTTTCTTATCGAACATTAATGTTCTCAACTTAGTGAGGGGCCTTGATGGTGTATTTTCTTCAAAGAACTTCTCAAGAAACATCTTCCAGAATTCCTCCCAAGTTTTTATGGAGACCACTAGCATGGAATGATTTCACATTACAGCCTTATTCTCCACGGTATGAGGAAAATGCCTGCAAGCTATGTCATCATATTTCACTATCATCATTTGCAAGGCTAAGTAAAAATTATTGACATGTTTCTCAACCATGTGTCCTTTTTTGTGGTCAAACTTCAGAAGGTGTTTCTCATGGTGATGAATATCGTATAGGGGGCCTCAGATGCCTAAATGGGATTGAACCATCTAGGCTAAAGGTTTTCAACAATTGGCTCTTGGTGGTGGAGGGAATATGACATTGTGGGAATTTCCCTCAAAATCACTTTCAATGCCTGACCTAGACCATTCACTGGTGTGGGGTGGTTGTCTACCATTACCTCTAGGGACCCTCAAATGTCCCAAATATTTGAAGTTACTGACATTTCTAAAGTTTCCTAGGCTCCTCAGGAACCTAAAATTCCACTCATTACGGGGAGGATATACATTGTAAATATTAATCCAATTTATGATATTCTCATCATTTCCTTGCCCTTAGGTCATCACCTCAGGGTTTTCCCTCATTGGTTGATTGTTAACTTGAGTATCTTCCGGTGGTACTTAATTATTTCCCCATGTATTCACATGCCATGATTGATTATTACCTCCAGAGACTATGCACCTCGGACCTTCCCTCTCAGATGTAGGGGGGATTTCTAGTCCTCCAATCGAGTATTTCAACAATCTCTACATAATCATCCACAATCATCCAAATCAAATGTGGTACTTAATTAACCAGGACACCTTGACGAGTATGGCGACGTTTGGAAGTGCATGGGTTATGGAGTGAGCTAGTGGTAGGGATGTACTTTAGACCTCTAGCAAATTGGTGAGTGACAGGGTGTAAAGCCCTAAACGAGTTGTACATGACTTCATAGAGAGGATCTTCCTCTTCCACCAAGGTGTCCTCCAGTGGAGGAGGTTGGGAGTCCCTAAGATGGACATATTTGAAAGGTGGGATGGAGTGGTGTTTTAGGAGAACTAGGATATGGTTTATTACTAGCTTGATGGGAAGTTTCGGGTTGAGGGTGTGTATTCGTGCCGACCATCAATCAATTCCTCCTTCTAGTGGAAAATTTGGTAATGGGATGGAATTTACTGCCAACAGCTAGGGGTTCTCCCTATTACAAAATCTAAATTAGACTCTACACCATTTGGTTTAGGGATCGCATTTGGTATGTAGGCCCGACTTCCATATAGTTGATTGAAGTTTTCTGCTTCATAAAAGAAAGGGAATATCTACTAAACAAAATGTATAAACTTCAACAAACACAAGTGAGTAACTGATGAATTCTCCATAAAATATATACCATGAATAACAATATTAGAACTTCAAAGAATCAATCTTAAGAAAAGAATTGTTAGCAAGACTTCAAATAAGACCATGCATAGCTAAAGTATAAACTTAATAACCAAGAATGATTTCAAGATGCTTAAGAATTTAAAACACAATGAGTGCACAATCCACAATAATACTATGCCAATATCAATAAAGAAAATTATCAACATAAGCATAAGGCTAGCATATCATATACCATCCATGTGTTACAAAGGAAACTCATACTACCATAAGATACATGAGGATACTATACAACCAAAGCTCATAGGAACTTCCAATTCATTAATCTAATAATATTCATGACATCAAAGTACAAAGTCTTCATCCAATCCAACAATGCAAATCTACTTGCTCCTCACATTCATTAAAAGAGCATAAGTTCTAAAAAACAATATGCAACATAATAAGTCCAAAGCTAAAGGTCCATTACAATATGCCATGAGGGTGTATTTATAGAAAAGAGGGTGACTTTGGTCTACCCATGACTCTTAGACCTCTTGATAACCTTTTGACTTCCTCATGACCTTTATACTTCCTCATGACTCTTCAAATTCCTACTTTTTTCTACTCTACCCTCTCTTTCTATTCTCAACTAAATAAGTTAATTATACCATATCAATTTAGTAATAGATAACTCTAGAACATTTATGTGTCGCTGTTCCATGAAGTAGGCATGCCAGAGCTTGTACTCAATAGCTATTGGATATATCTTTGGCTAATATTCACCATGTCTATGTAGGAATTCAAGGGTGTATGAAATGAGAGTGCTTCTTTTGAACTTGATCTGATTGTCGAGAGTTACTACCTTCATGTACGTCCTTTCTAGTTCCAGCATGTACTATGTAAT
Source organism: Pinus taeda (assembly GCA_000404065.3). NCBI lineage: Eukaryota > Viridiplantae > Streptophyta > Pinopsida > Pinales > Pinaceae > Pinus > Pinus taeda. Next base: position 14,257 of record APFE031037232.1, on the reverse strand, counting down.
GTTCTCCTTTGTGACCTGCAAGTCACTTGTGTTGGAAGTTTGCCTGAAACTGTCGAGAAGTGCTTGAACCTCCTGTAGGATTTCTTCATCTTTACTCACTTCTCCAAATTCCCCAATAGGCGGAACCCCATGGTTCTCGATCATTGACTCAATTCCACTAAAAATATGTTTGTAAGACACAAGAACCCTATCAACATCTCTAGTTAACTTATCATGTGATTGGATCTTAATTCGTAGCTAGAATTTATCATTCTGGGTGGTGATCCAATATTTCTTTGGGAGAACCATGGGTGCCTTTAGATACTTGTTTGTCCACTCATGAATATTTCTAGAGCTGTAACAACATCCTTTAACATGGAGTATTTTTCTTTCATGTTGGCATGTATTTTTATAATAGGGGCAAACATATGATGCAGCTTAAACATCTCTTCATAAACTCGTTCCATGGATCCTCTCAAGGTTCTAGCGTCTTCCTTGATTGTGACCTATAATTCCTTCATGCTTGAGTGAGTTAAGACAAGTACTGCATTCTCTTCTTATAGCATCTTTATGTCTTCTTCTCCTTAAGTAGCACTTTGCTCAAATTCATAGAGCTTTCCTTGGAGTTATGAAATTTTCTTGCTCATTCTCCCAACATCCAGCTTAGTTCCAGTCACAAAGGCGGTCTAGACAGAGGAGATCATTTTAGGGTTTACCACAGTATCTAGGATGATTTTGTTCTCTGTGGTCACAGACAAAGGCTCCGCAAGGTTCCTATAATAATATTTCCTTATTTCTTACATGATCTTATAATTAGCCTGATCGAAGGAAAGCATGGTTAGATATAGCACCTCGTCCTCTACCTCGTCTAGAATTCCCAACTTGTTAAGAAGAAGATGGCCTCCCATGATGGGAGTGGATGGGGGCACATCTAGCGGGGCAAATTTAACTTTCTCATTGAGTTATTGTTATTGTGTAGACTCATGGTGAGCTTTCTTTTTAGTCTCATCCTATTGTTTTATTAGTTCATGTTCTTCCTCTCTTCTCTTTCCTTCCTCTACCTTCCTCCTTTGTTCCTTCTCCACTCTCTTCTTTTCTTGCTCTTCCTATTCTTATTTCTTCACGAGCTCTTCTTCCTATTTGTGTTTCTCCTCTTCCTCTTTTTGTTGCTACCTTCTCTTCTCTTCTTCCTGTCAGACCTTCTTCTCCTCTTGTTCCTCCTCTTGTTATTTATTCCTACTTTCTTCCTCCCGTTGTTTATTCTCAGGCGGATCTTTGGGCTGTTGGTGTCCTGATTTTTGTGACCCTCTTAGTTCTTCTTATCTTTTCCTCTCGAGCTCCTGATTTTTCCTTTCTAAGGTCAAATTTCTCTTCTCTAATATTTCATCATATTCACCTTCATCTTTGTCACTCTTGGGATCTTTTATTTCTTTTCCTTTGTGCTTCTTTAGTTTCCCTGCTTCCTTTTTGTTTCTGGGAAAACTAGTGTCTATTCAAAGCTGCTAGTCCCACTAAGATGGGCAGCTATCTTAGAAACAAAAAATTCAAAGTTACTTGTGTTTTCCTTTATGAGAGATAGATGAGAGAGAAGCAGAGAGTACCAACCTCAGTTTTTCGCTTGGATCCTTGCTTGTTTCCTCTCTCCTTTGATAGATCTTTCGCCACTCCTTTCTGACTTGTCCCACTTTAAAGAACACCTATAGAGTTAAAGTAGCAAAATACCATCAAAGCATATAGATCTATAACCATAAACAATATAGTATCAGATCTACATTAACCATACAAATGCATACACAAATAGAATATTCGAAAATATACAAGTATATTGAGGAAAAATCAAATAGCTTTATTAATAGAAGTAGTAGAAGAGAGGATTACAACCAAGCTATCTGATCTAGCGTGATCCTCCCAGCATGAAAGCCCTCTTCACCTCATGAAAATACTAGATCACCCAACAATACAATGTTTCACAGAGAAACCAATAGCAGTTCCTTACAAAATACAAAATTCTAGCCTCTGGATCTCTAGGATGAGGGATCCATATATAGATATTTGCAGGGGGGTGAGTCAGCTTCTAGGATTTTGATTAGTATCATTTCTCTGATAGTTCTTGGTTCCACTTGGAGATTTCATGATCTCTTACTCATCCCTGGGCGAATTCAGAGAGGCAAGTGTCAAATGAGTAGTTTCTAGAAGATTCTCTGGGTTTCCACCTAACAAACTGCCTCTGCCATTTGTCTGCTCTCACTCATAGCACCCTACAGAAGGGATTTTTAGTATGCATCACACCCTCTGTGTGTAACAATTGAGATGCATCGCACCCTCTACATGGAGGAGTTTTTATGGTCCAGTTTTGACCAGTTCTGAGTAGTATTTCAGGGAGAACCTCTGGGAAATGATGTAATTAGTTGACCTTGATCCTTTAGGGTATGAAACAACACTTTCAGGGGTTTAGAAGCCCTTGGTTTATGAACATATGTGATTGGGGTTGCAGTGCCCAAATATGTCTATAACAGTTGCCCCCTAAAGCATGAGGTCATAAAGCTTCTGATGTTGGGTGAAATGCTTTATCATGAGGATTCGAGGTTTTTCAAATTGGAAGGTGAACTGTAATAAGATACAATACAATACATTATCTTCATAATATTTTCATGATCTAGCTGAGGTGGGAATTCCCATGCTCAGCTTTATAAAGTCATTTTCATGTACATAGTACAGACAGTCGTCTATGTGGCAGACTAATGATTTTGGTAGAGCCATCATCCCTTGGCTTGGATGATTATCTGTGAAGCTATGGAGTACATTTGATGTCCTTATTTTCCTGAATATATCACAGCCCAGATTGATGAAACTAGATCCGGGGTCTTCAAACTCGTTCAATCTTCACCCGAAGTACAAGTCGATCCATGTGAAAAGATGTTCTAATGTTGAACGTGGAAAGATATCACCTGATTACCAGCCAATGATGTAAGCTATTAACAGGCGCGAGAGGAATCATTGATAATGATAATGACCCTCAAGGTACTGCAGTACAATTAAGGTGGTGTGAATACATGAGTCGATGTCGAACACCATGCAAAATCTTTCGGTCGAAGGCCATTGATGTAAACCTCTCGCTGGAAGTGAGAAACTTTCCATTTAGGCATGCAAGCTTCAAAGTACTGAAAGGGTTGTTCCTAAGTCAACTTCTTGGATAATGAGCTGATGTTGACAAGAAGTGACCTGTTGTAGGAGGGCCTCAATGAATCCCACATCTACAACACAAAATGGAGCAAATGATTTTGTGGAGGTGAAAATGATCCGATGATAAAAGGTTCAAGGTGGCGGTCATGAAAAATGGAGCGTGAAGGTATTGTAGCGGATGAGGTGTAAGCTAGGTTGGTGAATTCTCTGAGCGACTTCTCTTGAACATATCAATGACACTGAAATGGATTGGTAGTTTTAACCCCAAAAATGGATGGTATGGAGGACCAATGGTGATATGACCGGTGAACGGAATAACTCAACCCGACTCAATCATGGTGATGGAGTGAAAGTGTCATGTTCAAGAGCGACCTGCTACCAATGAAGTTCTTCAAGTTTTCTTCCATTTTTCCCCAGTCATTGCTGACCAGTACCTCTTTATTTTTGTCAAGCTTGAGGAGGATAACATATGCTTGTTCCATAATTTGCCCTTTGGGCAAACCTGTCGCTATGTTTTAGCGAGCTTAGCAACAGTGAAACTTGCTCTTGTCTGTATGGACAAGTTTGTCGCTATTGTTTTAACAAGTTTAATGACAAAGATAAGTCAGTCCTTTTCAGTTTTAGAGAGTTTGAAAAGAGACAGAAAGGAAACTCCAATAGTCCTTTTTCGTAGTATAATCCCTTAAGTCCGAAAAAGTATAAAATAATACGAAAGGGATGACTTTTCCGATCACTTTAGTGAGCTGAAAAAGACAAGCACTCGATCTTTTTGTGTAATAATCCCTCAGGTCCAAAAAGATTAAAATATAGAGGAGGGATGGCACTTCTAATCACTTTAACGAGCTGGAGAGGCTAATTGCTCGACAATCTTTTTATATTTTATGAGTCTAAAAAGAGCTTAAAAGAGACTCATTTTTGAGGAACAAGTGATGTTTTCGGGTAGCAGCTGGTTCCAGGTAAGTTTGGAACTTTTCAATCATGGCAGTGTAAAGAAGGTGGGTAATATAATCACTCATTGCAGTTGTTCCTCAAAAGGGTAAACAATCAAGTGGAGGTGTATGATCGGCTAAAAAGTGGAGGTGATGGTAAGAACACGACCAAGGCTCAAAAGCTGATAGCGATGTGATCACAAAGGTTATTTACCGAAGGTGGGTTCATTTTTTAATGAGCTTGAACTTTGGGGGAATATATTCTCATTGCTAGGTTTATTTTTTAACGAGCTTGAATGTCGCGTAAACCTGCTCATCCTAGTCGTATAATAAGGATGTCTCTCATTAGTAGGTTCATTTTTTAGGGAGCTTGCCCCATGCGAAACTTTGCTCCAAACCCTTTTGTATGCAAGCTAGGAATGACCAACTACTGTCCTAAGGGTTAATGAACTACTGAGGTTAGGTAGGGTAGTTTCATAGAAACATCTCCTTTACTTTTCCAGTGCCATTTGGCCCTTGCAAAGGTGAATGGTTAACTAGACCAATCACCTAACTTAAGCAGTTGAAGTTAGTAAAAACTACGAGGTTAGAGTTACGCTAGTTTCTTTTCACTTGCGTAAAAAAGATTTGCATGCCCCTAGGTATAAAGAAAAGTAGAGTTTCCAGGTTACCATACGGAAGTCCTTGCATTAGCAAAATTGTTTTGTCCACGTAGCAGGCAAAACACTTCCTTGGCTTTTTCCATCGAAATAGACAAAGGTAAATGGTGTGAGCTTCCAATCACATAACCTTACACGATGAAATCCTATTCCAAAATGATCCCATTTTCCTAAACGGACGGGTGTGTTAGATTGGTCATATATCCTACAAGGAAACATATTTTATATCTGGGGTTTTCCTACCGAAGCAGGCCAGGGCGCGTGCCCCCTGGGTTTCGTCACATTCACTGAATCACTCGCGATCATCAAGTGGATGGACTAGGGATTGATGAGACATTCCTTCTGCAAAAAGACCAGTTAGGGATGGCATTTGACTAGTAGCCGTGTTTGAATCCGGGAATGAAAGCTAGTCAATGAGCTGTACCATTCTGCCTTCATACGGGAAACACATCACTTGAAAGAGTGAGGAAACAATAGCTCCCATGCTATAAATGTAGTCATGCCCAAGGAGTAGATTGTAATCTAGAGGCCCTTAGACTACCATCACGTTTAGATGAATGGTTTTCCTTCTCAAAGTTATAGGCAAATTTGGAAGGATCCCTAATGGTTGACTGGTTCCTTTCTTGAAGCCTAACAGATTTCAAATCTCAGGCAGAAGCGATGGAAAACCAAGCACTTTCCAAGCAGTTGAGGAAAGGATACTCATAGAAGCCCCTTCGTCTATGATAGTGCCAGCCATGATCATTTTGTAAGCTTGTACTATGATCTGGAATGGCACATTAGATGGTAGGCAAGGTCTTACTAGTAGATTCCAATCAAAGGAAATGACTAGATTGCTTGGAGGAGGGACCGAATAAACGGCCAAATGAATCTCTTAAATTGAGGAGGTTTCTTCCTACGGTAAAGGAATAGGTAGATTTCCCCCATGTTCATCGGATTCTGTGTTAACAAAAAGAATTTGAATGGTGTCGTTCTCATTCTCTTTGGGGATTGTATCATCTGAAGATGGACCTTCTGAAGACAAGACTGGGTCGACTTCCGTCTCGACTTATTGACTTTGGTTTGGTGTGGACTCAGAGGGTTTATCTTCAATTATAAGAATTTTGACTGACAACAGAGGTGTGTCAGTCAGATTTTCAACTAGCAATGGACTTGGCGAGAGTTTCTTGTATCCAGGTGGAAATCGCTGCCATGAAGCAGGATGGTTATCCAAGACTCTTTTAGCTTTTTCCAGGAAAGGACAATAGTGGAGGGCATGATCGCCTTCACACAACCTACAAGGAAAATTAGATCTTCCTTTTTGTCCATTGACTTCATTTTCACTAGTTGATGGTGTACTCTCAACATGATTGACAAAGGTTGACGACACCAGATTGTGCAAGCGGGGAGACCAGTCTCTCAAGATCTGTGGGATGTAAGGACAATCTCAATGATAGTGGTCCCCTTTGCAAATGACACATGGAGATTTAGGTTTGGATGGTGCAGCATGTGGATTTTCACCAGATGATGTATGGTCGCCCCCTTTCGCCATTGGCTTCTTCTTCTTCTTCTCCTTCCCTTTCTTCTTCTTCTCAGTAACTTGGTTTTTAGTGTTACTAGCTTCACCAAGCGAAGAGGAAGAAGGAGAGGGAGAAACAAACGAAGTAGAAGGTGGGGGCACAACTCCAGTATCATCTGGTTGCTGATTTGATTGTTCAAGAATTACAGTGTTTTGAACGATAGAGGTCGAGAAAAGCCATACTGGCAGGCTAATTGTCAATCCTGGAAGAGACAATGTAGCCATGTAAGGGGCACCAATATCTCCCCAAGAAGAGAAAGGACTAGGATTCCCCCCAAGGGGAAATCCTTGTTTGGTGGACTCCATTTTCTCAACCTAAGGCCAACGAGGGAACAATGATGTTATTCTGATTGAAATAAATTTTATGACGCTTTGACACAACTTGCTTTTTCAATTTTTAAGAGTCGAGAAAAAGCTAAAGATGACTCTAGTCACCTTCGATTTTTAATGAGCTTGAAGTGACAAGTGCTCAGATGGACCTTTTCTTTTAAGGAGTCTCAAAAGGAACGAAAGTGACTACTCTAGAAATCTAGACAGAGGGATTACCAAACCAATCGCAAAACTACAATATACTTTTACGTACGGCAGTCAAACTTCCTGAATGCTGTGTTTAGTGCATTCTGATCGATAGGGCGGCAGACACGACTTCCTAAGGATAAAGGATATCAACCTATTCTGGTCTCCCAATATATACTCGATGGTACGTGGGAGCATAAGTCCGTACTGGCACTTGTTGTATCAAAGAGGAGGAATCTGTTGGCATTATGATTCTGGTATGGCTCTATGATACAGGTGTTGTACTTGATGGCAACTCACTCAAGTGGCAATGATCTGTTCAGGCTCTCAAAATGATGGAAATTAAGAGGCTCACAGGTGAATAGTTCAAAAGGTGCGTACCCGCAGGTTCACCATGCAGGAGGTGCGGTCATACCCGCAGGTTACCTGTTCTGAAGGTGCGAACCCCAGTGCACACACTTCAAGGCTGTGAAGCGCACTCACGTGGGGTTTCTTATGTTTGGCTCGTGGTATTTGGCCCGCCTATTCAGATGCTATGGTTTTGGCCCATGGTATAGGATCTATTTTAGCCCCAGTTTGGATCCCTTGTATTTGTTATTGATGGTTTTGTCCCTTGGTGTGAATAAGGGCTTGTCTATAAATAGGGAAGGAGACCAATTGGTTTGTGTATCTTTTGAAAAATTGAATATCTTAAGATCTGAAATATTGGGTTATTGTTTCAAAAGCTTGATCTATATAAAAGTGAAGTTGAAAGCAAATCTGTGAAGGGTGATCTCTCGAGCGCATGATCAGATCTAAGCATCTGACTATCGGTAGCACACTGGGGGACTGCCATTTCGGCCCTAATCAGAGGTACGCAGGTAATTAACGGTGCAAGTGCGTGGGTACGCTGAGCAGAAGAAGGCGAAGTGCGTGGGTACGCAGAGCAGAAGAAGGCGAAGTGCGTGGGTACGCAAAGCAAAAGAAGGCGTAGTGCGTGGGTACGTAGAGCGACAGAGGTTCAGGTGCGTAGGCACAGGGAAAGTACGTGGCGCTTCAGAAGTCGCAGGTGCATAGGTACGCGGCGCGATAGCATCTGTGGGTGCGTGGCTACAGTAGTAGTACGCAGCACGATAGTATCTGTGGGTGCGTGCCTACAGTAACAGTACACAGTGTGTTTGAAGAAACAGTGTGTGGGTACGTGGTGCGGCAGAAGGATCTCTGCGGGTATACGCAGGGGAGCAGAAGGTGAAGTGCGTACGCATGCAGACCAGAAAAAGAAAAACTGCGTATCTGTCTTAAGACCTTTTGTTGGTTGAATTTTTCTGTTGATAAGGTGTTCTGGGTTTAGTTTACTGTTGATCTGGTTACTGCAGTTGACTGGGTGATTTACTTGTACTTGATGATCTCTTGATGTTTATTGATCCAGTTTGAAAATTTATGAAAAGTGGTCCTTGAAAGAAAAGAAGTAGGGGGTTGTAGCTCCCTTCCAGGAGAGACTGGAAAATGAGAGAGAGTTGTAGCTCTCTGCAGGTTGCAACCTGCGTACTGGTAAAGGACTGCACCAGTACAAAACCATTGTAAAAGAAGTTTCTAATTTGAAAAAAGATAGAGACATATTGCAGTAGGTGGTTTTCACCCACATTGGGTTTCCACCTTACATCTGGTGTTCTTTGACTATTTGCTTTCTTTGTTCATGCTCATTATTTTATGGTTCTGACATGCAAAAATAATTCAAAGTGTAAATAAGGAATATTTATTAAAAGAACTTGATAATACTGATTCACCCCCCCTCTCAGTATTATTTCCAACAATTGGTATCAGAGCAGGTCCTTCAGAAAAGCTTGATCGCTTGGAGGAAGATCATTCATCATGAGCAACTACGAGAGGGAAGCATCAATCAGGCCACTAATCTTTGATGGGACAAACTTCAATTATTGGAAGGTAAGAGTTACTGCGTATCTTCAATCTCTTGGTACAGAAGTTTGGGATATCATAGATACAGGCTACACTTTTCCTTCAGCTACTCCTACAGATCCGGCCGAGAAGAAGAAATATGAAACAAATGCTAAAGCAGTCAATACTCTGCTAGGATGCTTATCTCAAACAGAATTCGTAAAGGTTATGCAATATAAATCCGTAAAGGAAATATGGGACAAGATTGTCTTGAGCTACGAAGGAGATGAACAGGTAAAGCGTGCTAAACTTCAAACCCTCAGGATTCAGTATGAGAATCTCAGAATGTATAATGATGAAAGTGTGGCTAACTATTTTCTTTGGGTAGATGAGATTGTTAATTGCATGAAAAACTTGGGTGAAGAAATAAAAGAGGCTATTGTGGTTGAAAAAGTTCTAAGATCATTGTACCCCAAGTTTGAATCTAAAGTGTCTGCAATAGAAGAAAAGGAAAATCTACGAATTCTTACTATGTCTCAGCTACACGGGATTCTAACTGCTTATGAAATGAGAAAGGGAGGTCCATCAGATAGAAGAGAAGTTGCTTTCAGGGCTTCAGGCAAAGGAGACTATTATGAAGCAAGTCACGTGCCAGAAGAAGAAGAAGAAGAATCAAATTTTGTCAGAAATCTTCAAAGGGGTACTGGAAGGTTCAGAGGTAAGTTACCTTTTAAATGCTTTGCTTGTGGAAGAGTAGGTCACTATGCTGCGAAATGTCCTCATAAGGATAAAGGAAAGGAACCTACTAGATGGAACAAGAAACTGATTGCAAATAAGAAAAGCTACTACACTCATGAAGATAGTGATGGTCTATCAAATAGTGATGAAGATGAACGAGGTAATGACTATAAACTTTTAATGGCATTTGAAGATGATGATTACATGGATGCTATAGATGTGGATAGCTTTCATGAAAAAATTTCTAAACTCAAGATATGTATAGAAGAAAAGAATATGATCATTGATACTCTACAATTTCAGATTGATGAAAAAGAAAAATATCTTGAAAAGTTAGAAGGTGAAATTGTTGGTCTTAGAAAAGAGATTGAGAAAACAAAGGCTATTAATCTTAAGTTTGTCAAAGGATCTGAAACTTTGGATGAGATCATCAATGTACACCATTCTCCACTAAACAAGACAAGTCTGGGCTATAATGGAGAAACTTCTCAAGCATCCACCTCAAAGAGTTATCTTGATGCAGCAAGAAGGAATGAGCAAAAGCACAATGGAGATCACCAGGTAAAGCAGGGACCAATTACAAACAAAGACTATCAGGAAAATCAGGGGCAATCAGGGGCAATCCATCTTAAGGATGAACAAAAGCTACAACCAGCCTCAGGTGAAATCTTCTCAATTTGCTTCAAGAATGAATGACAATAGAGATTACAATCGTTTGGCCAGAAGATTTGATAACCGCAGAAGTTTCTTCAATGGACAATGCTTTTCTTGCCATAACTTTGGTCACAAAGCAGCTCAATGTGTTGCATATAAAACGATCATGACTAGAGAAGCTCAAAAACAAAGAAGTATGACCGGGATCACAAAAAGAACCTATAACAACTTTTCGGTTCTTGAAAATGAAGTTGAATGTTCCATTTGCAATAATTTTGGTCATGAAGATTCTAAATGCAGAAGCAGGTTTCAGCAGATAAAGGAACAAGCCTCAAGCACCAAAACATGGAGAATGAAGGAACCACAAACAGAAAGATGTGGGATAGCATTTTATGCAGAGGGACAGGAAAATCTATGGTACATTGACAGTGGATGTTCGAAGCATATGACGGGTGACAAAGAAAAACTTGAATCATATTCTGCTTTAGAAAAGGGAAAGAAAGTTTCTTTTGGAAATGATACTCCTGCAACTATAAAAGGAAAAGGCACTGCTCAGTTAAAAAAAAAGGTCAAAGCTGGAAATGTTTTGTATGTTGATGGATTGAAGCATAATCTTCTGAGTGTTAGCCAGATGTGTGATCAAGGAACCGAGGTGATATTTAGATCAAATGGATGTCTTTTTCGTGATCTTGATACAGGTAAAACGGTGATCAAAGGTAAAAGAACTCCAAATAATCTATTCATATTTGAAGAAGGACAACAACAATGTTATCTAAGCAAGGATGATGAACACTGGTTATGGCACCGGAGGTTGGGGCATCTAAGCTTTTCACAAATAAGGAAAGCATGCAAATATCAGGCAGTTTGCAGTCTTCCAGATATCAAAATTCCAGACAACACCATATGCAAATCATGTCAGTTTGGAAAGCAAACCAGAACTAACTTTCTAGAGAAGGAAGGATCAGCTAGCATGCCTCTTGAGCTTGTACATACAGATGTATGTGGACCATTCAGGAAAAGGACACCTCGAGGAGAAGAATACTTGATATTATTCATTGACGATTTCTCCAGGTTTGTCTGGTTAGGACTTATGAAGCACAAAGATGAAGCATTCGAAAAATTCAAAACCTTCAAAGCCTTGGCTGAAAATGAATCGGGTCACAAAATTAAGTGCCTCAGATCCGACAGAGGTGGGGAGTTTACCTCAAATGAATTTTTTGATTTCTTTGAAGAACATGGGATAAGAAGAGAATTGTCTACATCTAGAACTCCTCAGCAAAATGGAGTTGTGGAAAGAATGAACAGAACAGTCCCAACAAATGGCCCGTGCTATGCCTTGATGAATCACAGGAACTCCCGCAACTTTCTGGGGTGAAGCTGCTCATGTTGCGGTTGTTATTCTCAACAAAACAAATGTCCAGGTGAACAACACTCAAACTCCTCATGAGCTCTGGAATGGTACGACTCCTTCGGTAAAGCACTTCAAAATCTTTGGGAGCAAATGCTATATTAAGAATACTGATGAGCAGCTTGGCAAACTTGAACCTAGAGTAGATGAAGGCATTCTTTTGGGTTACTCTCCTCATAGCAAAGCATACAAGTGCTACAATAAAAGACTTGGCAGAATAGTTGAAAGCATTGATGTAGTGGTTGATGAGAAGGGATACATCCCTAGACAGGTACATCATGAAGACATCGAAGAAGATGAAGGATACCCTCAACGACAGAATGATGAAGAAGAAGAACTCCAAGAAGAACCTCAAGAAGAACCTGAGGAGCAAACAAGAATAGAAAACAAGACTCCATCCAGATATGTTCAGAAGAATCATCCAGAATCTCAGATTATGGGGCAGAAAGAAGCAGGTGTACAAACAAGAAGAACAGTTGCAGAAGCTTCAAGCTATTTGGCATTACTCTCTTCTACTGAACCACAAATGTGAAAGAGGCATGCAAAGATGAATGTTGGGTGAAAGCAATGGATGAAGAACTTGAGCAGATCGAAAAGAACAACACTTGGGAGCTGGTTCCTAGACCAAAGGATAAGAATGTTATCGGAACAAAATGGGTCTTCAAAAATAAATTGAATGAAAATGGAGAAGTAATTAGAAACAAGGCCAGACTTGTTTGTAAAGGGTATGCGCAGCAAGAAGGAATAGACTTTGAAGAAACCTTTGCTCCTGTTGCAAGACTTGAGGCCATCCGAATGTTCCTTGCTCTCTCAAGTTTTCAAAACTTCAAAGTATTTCAAATGGACGTGAAATCAGCCTTTCTGAATGGAGACTTGGAAGAAGAAGTATACATTGAACAACCAGATGGGTTTATTCTTGGAAATGATCCAAATCTTGTATGCAAATTGAAAAAGGCTCTCTATGGGCTCAAACAAGCTCCAAGGGCTTGGTACTATCGTTTGGACAAATATCTTCATCAACAAGGTTTTTCAAAAGGATCAGCAGATAGCAATCTTTATATAAAAATTGAAAATGACAAATTGCTAATACTTGTTGTGTATGTAGATGACATTATTTTTGGCAGCAATGAAGAAGACATGAGTCAAAGCTTTGCCTTGGTCATGCAGAAAGAATTTGAAATGTCCTTGCTGGGAGAACTGACATATTTCCTTGGTTTGCAAATCCAACAAAAGGAAGAAGGAATCTTTTTATCTCAAACCAAGTATCTCAAACAGATCTTGAAGAAATATGGCATGGAAGATGCAAAACCAGTATGTACACCCATGGTCACAGGATGTAGCCTCAATGCAAATGATGAATCTGCAGCAGTACATCAACCAACCTACAGATCTATGATCGGAAGTCTACTTTATTTGACAGGTACCCGACCAGACATCATGCATGCAGTAGGAATAGTTGGTAGATTTCAGGCAAATCCAAAGGAAACTCATCTTCAGGCAGTAAAGAGAATTTTCAAATATCTTCAAGGGACTCAAAATTATGGCTTATGGTATCCTAGAGATACAGATCTCACACTTCATGCTTATACAGATGCAGATTGGGCCGGAAGCGTGGATGACAGGAAGAGCACAAGTGGTGGTGCGTTCTTTATGGGTTCCAGATTAGTATCTTGGTTCAGCAAGAAACAGAGTTCGATTGCCTTATCTACAGCTGAAGCAGAATATGTTGCTGCTGCATCTTGCTGCACTCAACTCCTTTGGATGATGCAGACATTGCAGGATTTTCAAATCACTTGTACACCACCTATCTCTATCTTATCGATAACACAAGTGCAATCAACATCTCAAAGAATCCCGTCATGCATTCAAAAACCAAGCACATACCAATCAAGTATCATTTTCTCCGGGAACAAGTGCTTGAACAAAAGGTCAAGTTGGAGTATGTTCCTTCTAAGGAACAAGTTGCTGATATTCTCACCAAACCATTACCCAGGGAGACTTTTGAATACCTCAGGCAAAAGCTGGGGTTGTTGATGCATCATCTTATTGTTGAGACTCTTCTGATTGTTGGTTGTACGCATGATTCATCTGAGGTATATGCGTACATGTGCTGGGTTGCGGCACAGGTTCAGGGGGAGCATATAATGCATTGTTGGCATTATGGAGGATGTACAAAAGGAGATCATGGGAGCTGGTCTAAATATAGCTGCAATATGTCTCTATCTCTTTCTTGGTCGTTAATGGTGTCTGGTGGATTATGGTTCTTCTTTGGAGATCTGTTTCATATTCAGGGGGAGCATGTTCTTAGGGGGAGCATAACCCTTTGCCCTTGATGTCAAAGGGGGAGAATGTCGCTGAAGTTTTTGAGGTTGCCATCAAGTCCAAAGGGGGAGATTGTTGGAATTATGAGACAAGTATTGTCCTTGATGGCAAATCACTCAAATGATAAATTATAGTGTAGCAAAGTTATTTTCAAGTTCACGGAATTTTATGCAGAGAAAAGTTTAATTCATGTAGAGAAAAGTTCACGGAATTTTATGCAAAGAAAAGTTTATTTCATGTAGAGAAAAGTTCACGGAATTTTATGCAGAGAAAAGTTTATTTCATGTGGAGAAAAGTTCATGCACTTTCATGGTTGTTTCATGGTATTAGTCCCATAGTTTTTGATCCTATGGTTTTGGCCCGTGGTATTGGTCCATGATTTGAGGAAGAGCTTGCCTATATAAAGCAAAGGAGATCATTTGGCTTGGGTATGCTT
>APFE031037215.1:248028-264509 GCA_000404065.3 Pinus taeda | reverse complement strand
GGGTGTACAAAACTTCCTGGGGTATACATCCAGCTGAAACAAAGACCTCTGAACAATCATGCTCCACACACAACAAAGTATTTCTTCTCAATCCTCCTATAAGGATGATGCCCATGATGTCTCTCTGAACCAAAACTAGAATAGAACCCATAACCACTACCTCTCTTGTCAGGTGTATTCATCCATCTTCCACCTCTGACCGTGCCATCCTTGTCTGACCTTTGTCCTCCATGAGACCTACTATCATATGCCCCATTTATCTATTCCTTATGTCCATAATTGATTATTGGTTGCCTCTATCTATGAAAATATGATAAGCTCTGAAGAATGAGTGCAATAACCTCTACTTGCTTTTCCTAAGCTTTGGAAAGCCTTTCCCATGACTGAATTATTGTGTCATTATTTGCCTTGAAACTTCTGATTTCTACCTTCAAACTTCTCAAGGTATCTTCTATGTTAGGAGAGTACTCTTTCCCATGTTGCTCAGCTAATCTATAATGAGATTCACATGAACTTTGATCCACCATCTTGCATGTCATGTCCGATCTTTTATTTCTTGTAGACATACCATGTTAGATAAACCAAATATAAACATCATCAACATACCTTAGTGTGTTTAAGGGGAGGCTATATTGTCTGCACAATCAATCCAGATTAGCATGACATACATGTATATATACATCATGACATCAAAATATCAATCATCTCAACATCATTATCACGATGACACAATATTATAACAATGACCATCAGAATGCATGCATAACAAACATATCGACAACTAACATGCATGCATAAAAATCACACCTAGCCCATCCAATCCAAGTGTTTGAACCTAGAAGCTATGATACCAATCTGTGAGCACCCCTCCCACATTTACCCACTTTTACAAGCTCTTCAGGGTAAATATGAGATGAGCATCACTATGACATGACCCAACCTCTAGTGTTCCCATTAAGGAAGTGGGGCCTACAAACTGACCACAATCTGACATCCTACAGGGACTACGGATCACTTAGGAGCTGGAAACCCACCCTAGATGATCAATCCCTGAGTTGGAACCCTTTTCTACTGACCTAACACCCAAACCACATGCACAATAAGGCAAGGGTGTGGTTATAGGCCTCCAACCACACACATAGGCATGCTTCTACGCGGTTATGGCCTAAATTCCCTAGTTTAGTGCACATAGTCCCGAGATATGAGCCACTTTTATAGGCTAGCCTCCAAACCACTGCCTAGAACTTATTGTAACTTTTCATAATCATATTTAACATGATGGCAAAGATAAACATTCAAAATTGAATTAGAAACTCGACATAGACTACCTAGAAAACACTAGGCATTTCATCAAACATATGGTAAACATGTAAGCTACAAGTCATGAATGCATATCTTATCATAAATTGATAGGATTCATCTAAGAATCACCAAGAAGGCTCCAAGCCCTCTCTAGATAGCTATAAAAACACTTGTTAGTCCATGCATTCATTAACCATTCAATAATTTATCAAAACATGACAAGAGCCATAGATAGAATACATCATATAACCAACAAATAACTAACATAAAAACCATGGAAAATTAGCCATAACATCACCATCATAATCAATGTAATGCTTATAAACCACAACAGGAAAATATCTCATATTAACATGTGAAAATGCCAACCAAGTCAAGGACTTCCATGTACCACCCGACCGTAGATTGGGCTAAACCAAATCTCTCTTTCATCTAATCACCCTTGCACTATATTCCAAACATGAATATGGGATCTCATGGAATAAACTGAAACAAAACCAAATCAGGGCTTCCAAAGGCCAAACCACCTTAACCCTTAATCACAGTGATTCCACCTCTATGGTCCAGAAATCACTAATATCAACCAAATCGGTCTCTATCCAAGTTGTCCAGGGTTCCAAGAACTAGTAACTCAACCCACAACCTTCGAGGGCTCCAGAGTGTTTGTTCCAACCATGGCTCCAAGGACTAGTAACTCAACCCACTAAGGGCTCCAGAGCATATTTCCCAACCAACAGCTCCCAGAACTAGTAAATCAACCCATACTCTTATAGGGCTTCCATAATTTTTGTTCCAAACTACGGCCCTAGGAACTAGTATCTCAACCCAAGATGTTCCAAGGCTTCCATAATGTTTGTTCCAACCGGCATCCATAAGGAACCTGAGCACCAAAAACAAAAAAAAAAAGTGGAAGAAACTGACAACACCATGGTTATCCAGGAAATGGAAAGGCAAGGCTAAAACCGACTATCAATCCATGGAAATCTCCATGCCAATTATAATACATAACCAGAGACTCACGTGCATCTACCATGCTTCCTGAAATCAACAAGGAAATCACACATGCAACCTATTACCTGCAAAGAAATCCAGTTCTAATTGTTGATCCCATTGTTCCTTTATGCTTTCCTACTTTCCTTTGCCTTCTTTCTCAAAATTCAAGTGAATTCTAGAGTGCTCCAAGCATGCTCCAATAATTCTCTAAGTGTGCAAGAGTATGAGAGAATAAGAGAATGAAAATGAGAGAGCCAAAGCTAAACCAACCAAAGTTGTGAACTGTTTCCCTAAAGTATTTTTATCATTTATGCCTCTATTTTCTTCATTTTCCTTCATTTTTCCTCTAATTTCCTTAGCATGAAAATTTGTGTCTCTTCACCTTCATTTTCTCCTATTTTTCTTTATTTTCATAAATAAATGTCAATTATCACCTCTTTTCCTTTACCAATTTCCATGGCTATTAATTAATCAGAAGTGATGCCCACTAAAGTGTTTTTCCCAACATTTAGCTTGGAATATGTGTCCTATTAGATCTCCAAGAAAATCTCCTAGGTTGTAGCTCGAAGATGCCTGGTAACATATAAATTCAACTTATTGTTGCAATGGGTGAATGGAAGGAATGATGCTTGTTCAAGCCAAATAACCACTTCTATTTTGTTTCACTCCAAACATGTGTGAACACCCCCAGACTACAAGGCTTTAGACCACCAACTACTCACGGTTTAGAGATAAGGTGAATATGGAGAACACTGACCACACTAACAGATGCATAAGACCTTGTGATGGCCGACTGCAACTAGTAAGAAGCTTGTAAATCTATTCTGCTAATGCATAGATAGGATGACAGCTCTCTGCCACTAGATAGAAAGAGACCTAAATGACCTATTCAATGATACATTCAACAATCTAACACATAGATAGGATGACAGCTTTCTAGTGCTAAACCTTAAAGATTAAGAGTACAACATATCAGGCACAACTTAGAATAGAGAGAAAATGGAAAGTGAGCAATTAACAGCAAAAGAAGCTTGTATTAGCTGAAAATGAAGACGAGACGTTGCAAGTGGAAAAATATCCACAGTCTCCAGAAGTTGAACCTTACATCAAAACATCAACCATCAACCCTGATTACATCTTGTTTCTGGGTATTTATAGATTTTACATTACGGGGAACTTGGGCCATTTAGGTATGGGGGGGTCATAATTGACCACCAACTACATTTAACTACCTGATGGAGTCTTTGAACATGCTTCCTTAGTTCAGTGAGTGAATCTGATCCTTTTAGGTGTTGTGTTATCCTCTTAGGCAGTTGGAGTGTTCGTATCAGTATAGCTCCATAACTGATAAATGTTGCTACGGGGTCGTGCGTGTCCTTTCTTTCCCTGAGCTATACTACTTGTTAAACATGGTTGTTGAGGTCTGTCAGTGAATGGTAATGGAAATCCGGCCACCTTCTTCCTTCGGACGAACGGAGCGATAAAAGGACGTGGGGTGCATGGGTGAATCGACGAGTTAGATGAGCGGAGATAATGACCGTCGAATTGAAGAAAAGGATGGCAGAAAATGGTTCTGCAGGGTTATCGGACGAGGTGGGAGCGGATCGATCTTGGGGTATTAGATCTTAGGTGGCCAGATCTAACGGTGATTGGGTGGTGAAGCTACGTGGTAGTTAAATGGGCGGGCATATAGGTTAGGCGGTAAACGATATTGATCGCACCGCCTTTGAGCATAAAGCAGTAAAAGGACAAGGGTGTGCAATCCCACTCAGAGGCTGAAACATAGCAGCGGATGAGAGAGAAAAGCCGCTCTCATCGTGCACTAACATTCGGGTGAATTGCGAGCGTGGGGAGAGCGAATGCTGACGGATCTCAGCAGGGATGATCGGACAGTCAAGCAATGGTCGTGCAAGTTGCTTTATCGGACGTGATGGAAGTTGTTAGATCAATGGGGAAAATCAACGGCTGAGATGAGGCGATAGGTTAAAAGGGTGCGAAGGTGTATGGGAGGGTTTTATGAGGGTTTAGGCTTTACGCTCGGGGCTTAAAGTAAAAGGGGTTTATGTTTGGTTTAGAGGAAAAACAAAAGCAACAGAGGTGAAAGAGAGTAAGCAGAGCAAAGGAAAGAAGGAAATGACTGCTGTGGGGTTTCCTTTGAGCATAACCAACCAACCAAGCTTATCCCTGACCCCTAAAACCATGGTTATATAGCAGAGCTAACACTGGCTCCTTCTGGGGATGAGATCCTCCCTGTGAAGTCTCAAGGACTGCAAATCATTGCCTTTCCTACAAAAACTAGATCAGAAAAAATTCTTAGTGTTCCATTGGGCATGGAGTCTAATTGAGCCTACACTAAAACTGATAAAACAACATATTTACAAAATTAAGGCCAAAAGACCTTAAATAACATAAACTTTCAGAAATCTTCCATTAACTAGGTCGTCAAAAACTGTCTCTCCTTCCATACTTTGCAGCATGAAAGTGTTGTTCCCCTGGATCTAAGAAATGATAAAAGGCCTAATCCACAGAGCATCAAACTTCCCATGGTTGCCTTTCTTCTCCTTGAGTGCATCCCATGTAAGAACCAAGTCCCCAACTTGAAAACTGTCTATCTTTGCCTTTCTGTCAAAGGCTTCCTTGATTCTCCTCTAATGTGCTGCAGACCTTTCAACCAGCTGTTCTCTAATTTGATGCACTTCTGCTAAATCACTGATCCTTCTAGTCATATCATTTTCTTCATTTTGTTCTTCCTGGAAGAATTTTGCCACAGGGAGGGTCAACTGAATTGGGAATATAGCCTCAGTGCCATATACCAACTTGAATGGAGAATTCCCTGTGGATTTCTTGGTAGTCACTTTGTCAGCCCACAAAGCATACTTCAGCTTGGAATTCCAGTTCCTTTTGTTTCCCTCTAGCAGCTTTTTAATTATCCTTATCAGGCTCTTGTTGGAAGATTCTGCTAGACCATTTCCTTGAGGGTAATATGAGGTGGAATGTACCAGTTTAACGCCCATTGAGTCACACATGTCTACCAACTCCTTTGCCCTGAAGGCTGTTGCGTTATCTATAACTAATTTGTGTGGATAGCCAAACCTGGTGAAAATATTTTCAGTCAAAAACTTCATGACCACGTGGTGATCGGCTTTCCTGGTAGGGATGGCCTCAATCCACTTAGTGAAGTAGTTTGTGGCTACTAAGATCCATCTGTGCTGGCCACTGGAGTGTGGATTGATTTCTCCTATGAAATCCAAACCCCACTGCTGAAAAGGGCCACTGGCATGTATTGGCTTTAAGGGCAGGGACTTCAACTGTTGTTTTCCTTCAAAACTTTGACACCTGTCACAGGATTTTACAAATGAAAATACATCAGAAAACAAGGTGGGCCAATAATACCCAGCTCTGAGAATCTTGTGGACTGTGGTTTTCCAGTAGTGATGTCCTCCACATATGTTGGAATGAAACTGATGCATGACCTCTATGGATTGTTCTTTGTCTAGACACCTCAAAAGAATTCCAGAGGGGTCCCTCCAGTAGAGCAGGTTTTCATGAATTCAATATTTGGCTGCCCTGAGCTTGATAGTTCTGGCTTGTCTTAAACTAAGGCCTGGAGGAACTTCTAGCTTCAGCAAGAATTGGGCTATTATAGAGTACCATTCACAAGAAGCTAGATTTCCTGCCAATGACTGCTTCTGCCCTGGTTCAACTATTTCTTCTTTCGTCTAACCATCCTCTGAACTTGTGCTTATCAAATTCACGTCCAACATCCTGCAATTTTCTTCAACCATCAGTTTGGCAAGGCCTTGACTTCTGATAAGCTTGGTGGGCTTCAGTTCTATGTTGAATTCAATGAGCTTTGTGATCCATTTAGCTCTTCTTCCATCAACATCTGGCTACGTTAGGACATCCTTTACTGAAGCAGAGGGCACATATGCAATTACCTTGGAATGCAGAATGTATATTCTGAAAGCTTTCAAAGATTTGATAAGAGCATATGCCTGTTTTTCAATGATATCATACCTCAAGTTAGCATCCCTTAAAATTTTACTGAAGAATGCCATTGGATGCTTTGAACCTTCATCATCTGCTTGTAATAAAATTGTTGCAAGGGTGTCACTTGAGGCAAATGAAAATATATGAAACTCCTTGCTATAGTCCAGGGTGATTAAAGTGGGAGCTTCCATAATAGCCCTTTTAATGGCTTCAAAAGATCTTGTTGCCTCGGTCCATTTGATTTCTCAACCCTTTTTCAACATGGAGGTGATGTGCTTTAATAATTCTGCAAAATTAGGAATAAACCTCCTTACAAAATTTATTTTTCCCCAGAAAGGATTGGAAGTCCTTTTTTGATCTTGGGACAGACAAGGTCTGTATTTCTTTCACTCTTTTTGGGTCGAATTTGACACCTGTAGCAGAGACAATGTGTCCTAACAGCTTGCCCTCTTCTAAAACAAACTGTGACTTTTTAGGATTGACTGAAATCCCAAATCTTCTGCACTTCAGAAACACCCTCCTCAAATGCTGCAAATGGTCTTGATGGCTGCTGGAGTATACTGCTATACAATCTAGGTAGATAAGGACAAACTTATCCTTCTCTCCTACAAATGCTATATCTATAGATCTATGAAAGGTGGCCCCAACATTCATCAATCCAAAAGGCATTTTGGAATACATAAAAGTGCCCCAAGGAGTGGTGAATGCAGTCTTTTCTCGGTCACTTGGATGTACAGCAACTTGGTTATATCCTGAAAATCCATCCAAGAAAGACATCACTTTGGCTCCTGAGACTTTCTGCAGCAAATGCTCCATCTTGGGCAGAGGATAATTATCTTTCTTAGAGCATTTGTTCAGGTTCCTGAAATCAACACACAGCCTGATTTCTCCACTTTTCTTCCTCACCACAACCAAGTTGGCTAGCCACTTTGAATATCTCAGAGGGACTATGATTTTGGCAGCCAATAACTTCTTGATTTCTTTTTCAATCAGAGGGAGGAGCAAAGGATTAATGGGCCTGAGTTTCTGCTTGAAAGGGACGGTGTCTTTCTCCAATGGGATCTTATGTTGGATGATCTTCTTATCGTAATTTTTCAAGTCACTGTATTCCTAGGAAAAGACATCAGCAAATTGCTTCATCAAGTGCAGTACTCAGAACTTTGGGCAGTAGATAGATGGGTGGATAGATTTATGTATCTTGGATGATTTGGGCTCCCTATGTTATGCGTATGGATTGCAGATTGGTCTTCTTTTTGGGCAGCCTTATAAGGCACATCATTCTGGTCAAACAGGTTCTCTAATGGCACTAGTCCTCTAGGTATATGGTTGCTAGGAAGTTGTACAATTTTGTCTTGGCCAAATCTATTTTTTAGCTGGGGCTGGGGATTTTCCTCCAAGTTTTCATTCTCTTGGTCAATTTGCATTTCAGAGAATTCATCAATGAATTGCAGAAACCTATTTACCTCATCATCATCCTCAAAAACTTTCCAATGCTAGACATTATCAGGCAAGGATGGTCTATATTTGATCTGGACTTCATAGACCAACCTAGGAGGCATGGGAGGGATGAACATGCTAGTAGACATAGCAAGGGAATTAGCAAGTTGATTCTTTACTCTAGGAATATATGAGATACAAAAACTATCAAAAGAGTCTTTCAGTCTCCATACCTCATCTCTGTATGCTTTCAGCCTTGGGTGCCTTGCTTTGAATGTTTTGTTCACTTGTTGAATGATGAGATCAACATCTCCAAACACCTTTATATTTCTGATTTTTCTGTCTTTGGCAACGTTTAAGCCCAATATCAGAGCCTCATACTATGTTATATTATTGGTGACCTGAAAAGTTAGCTTGAAAGACAGATGTATGCCTTCTTGCTTTGGAGATACCAACACCACTCCTATTCCTGCAATTTCTTTTGAGCAGGCTCCATCAAAGAACATATCCCAAGCTTGTGTTCCTTCTTCTTCCATAGCCTGGCCTACTGGTTTCCTGATCTGCATTGAAGCCTTCTGAGATTCTTCAATTTGGAGAATGCATGCCCCAAAATCAGTGTCCACAGCATAAATAAGATGATTAGAGGGATTCTTCTCATCACTGATGATATAAGCCAGTTGGGCTTCTCTGTATAATCTTCTACTTTCCCCTCCAAAGACTGGGACAGTGGCATAAGATAAGTCATTTTGTAATGTCCCACCTAGTCCCTTAATCCACCCTCTGGACAGCAGCATGCCAAATTTAGAGGGGACATCTGCTACCACAATGTCCATTATCATGCTTTTCATGGGCAGCTGAGTTAGGGTGATGGCTAAATCTTTGATCAATCCCAGACACTTCAATTTCCTTGAATCAAAGTAAAATAAATCATGATAAGGCCTGGTGATATCAAGGCCTAACTCTTCCATGACAACTTTGGGCATCAGATTATGGTTGGCACTAGTGTCCAGTAGACAGTTGTGGAGGATTTTGTCATAAATGGTCAAGGAGACATAAAATGATGTAGAAGTATCATCAGCAGGTTCAGTCATTGGGCTAAGCACAACTACAGGTTTATCATCTTGTAAATTGACATAGTCGGCGGAGGCTTGTGTGGCTTTCAGCTCAAGGGCATCAAGGATAGGCTTTCTAAAGACTTCACTCTTTACAAGCTCAATCAAAGGCACAAATATTTTAAGTTTATGGACTTCTGATTCAAAACTGAAAGGGGAAGGGAGTTTGTCAAGGCCTCTTACCTCTTGGGCTGGTGCTTTGAGGATAATTGGGTCAGCTGCTAGTCTTTTTTGTTTGATGGTCTGATGCTCTGTGGGGACAACAACTCTTTGGACATGATTCTCCTTGACATTGCTTGGTCTTGACCTCAGATTATATCTTTGATGTTCATCAGTCTGCAGAACAACTTCTTTGTCCCACTCTTGACTGATCTGGTCCTAGAGTAATAATTCTTCATAGGCAACCAATGTCAAAAAGGCAACACTTCCCTTATCTTCCATGCAATGAATTTCATCCTCTTCTTCAAACTGCTCCTCCTCCATGACTACATTTTGGAAAGGAGCCTTAACCCTTTGTTCTTCACTGGCTTCTTTACCCCTCTGAATGATCTACAACTATTCATTTGCTTTTCTGAATATATTTGGATTTCTTGGAGCAAATGTGTTTGGAAGCCTTGCTTTTCCAGAGCTCTGCTCAACCTTCAGTTTAGATATTTCAACAGCCAATGACTCTATCATCTTAGTCATTTTATCTATTTTGGGCTCTGAAGATGAAGCAGAGGAAGAAGAAGCCTCACCTCTCTGCCTTCTTCTATCAACATGGCCTTTGAGTTTCTCTGCAGCCATGATATTAGATTCCACCTCTAAAGCTGCATATTGCATTTCGACTAGAGTGGCGCATCTTCTTTCTCTCAATAGCAGGCAGAAATCAGAGTCAAAAGCATTGGCATAGGTGAGTTTGGAAGAGGTGGGGGTATGCTTTACTTCAGCTAGTATCTTACTATACATACGATTGAACCTTTTATTAAAATCAGATAATGATTCCCCATTTTCCCTCTTGACGTTTCCAAACTCAATATGGTAATATAGCAGGTCTTTCTTATCCCCACAATGCTTCAAAAATACATCATCTAATGCTTCGATGTCTGCTATAGACTTAGGGGTCAGTTCTCTGAACCACTTTCTAGCCTCTCCATCAAGGCTCTGGACAAATACTCTCATCCACACATCATCCTCACTGATATCTAGGTTATCAGCGTAACTATAAAAAGATTCAAGGTGTTCTTCAGCAGTTACTCCCTCTGTACCAGTGAACTTAGGCATGTATTTCTGATACTCTCCTGCAGGCATGGCATTCAAAGGAACAGGTAGGACCATGGGTCCATACCTAGAAGCTATGATTCTTTCCATCTTTGTGGGTGCTTGTTGGCCTGCCATGACTGGGGTAGATGGAAGAGTACTGGTCGTTTGGATGACAGAAGACTGAGGAACGAATGATAGAGATAAAGGAAAATGATGGACTGTATCGGAGGCTTTCTTTGGGCTGAGATCCAAAGAGGAATTTATTGAACAAGGAGATTTATGAATCTCTGGGAAAATTTCTTCACTGATAGTACTAGGCTCTATATTTTCAACATGAACATGCTCAGCTACAAGCCTCTTTGGCAGAGATACATAAGATTGTTTAGGCTTACCTGATCCTGATGCTCCTTTCTGTGATGTTTTTCTTTGCTTGACAATTTTCTCAGGGTCAGGCACTGGGTCAGCTGGTGATTTCTGAGGATTTATCCGAGTATGCCTCACAAACTAAGCCAGAACTATGATGTGGAGTCGCCAAAGGTTGGTCCTCCAGTAGAGTCGCCAGATAGATGATTACAACTAGAAATGTGTCTAGACTTTGTCTATCATCAAAGCTGGATCTGTGACGTTCTCCCAGGGAATCTGAGCTTCAATCTCCTCTCCCAGGAAACAACGCCAATTATATTAGATCTTCAAGAAAATCTCCTAGGTTGTAGCTCAGAGATGCCTGGTAACATATAAATTCAACTTATTGTTGCAATGGGTGAATGGAAGGAATGATGCTTGTTCAAGCCAGATAACCACTTCTACATTGTTTCACTCCAGACATGTGTGAACACCCCCAGAATACAAGGCTTTAGACCACCAACTACTCACAGTTTAGAGATAAGGTGAATATGGAGAACATTGACCACACCAGCAAATGCACAAGACCTTGTGATGGCTGACCACAACCAGTAAGAAGCTTGTAAATCTATTCTACTAATGCACAGACGGGATGACAACTCTCTGCTACTAGATAGAAAGAAACCTAGATAACCTATTCAATGATACATTCAACAATCTAACACATAGATAGGATGACAGCTTTCTAGTGCTAAACCTTAAAGATCAAGAGTATAGCATATCAGGCACAACTTAGAATAGAGAGAAAATGGAAAGTGAGTAGTTAATAGCAAAAGAAGTTTGTATTAGCTGAAAATGAAGATGAGACGCTGCAAGTGGAAAAATATCCACAGTCTCCATAAGTTGAACCTTACATCAAAACATCAACCATCAACCCTGATTACATCTTGTTTCTGGGTATTTATAGATTTTACATTATGGGGCACTTGGGCCATTTAGGTATGGAGGGGTCATAATTTACCACCAACTGCATTTAACTACCTAATGGAGTCTCTGAACATGCTCGCTTGCTTCAGTGAGTGAATCTAATCCTTTCAGGTGTTGTGCTGCCCTCTTAGGCAGTTGGAGTGTTCATATCAATGTAGCTCCATAATTGATAAATGTTGTTATGCGGTCGTGTGTGTCCTTTCTTTCCCTGAGCCATACTGCCTATTAAACATGGTTTTTGAGGTCTGTCAGTGAATGGTAATGGTAAGTCGACCACCTTCTTCCTTCGGATGAACGAAGCGGTCAAAGGACGTGGGGTGCATGGGTGAATCGACGAGTTAGATGAGCGCAGATAATGACCGTCGGATCGAAGAAAAGGACGATGGAAAATGGTTCTGCGAGGTTATCGGACGAGGTGGGCAAGGATTGATCTTGGGCCGTTAGATCTTGGGTGGCCAGATCTAAC
The DNA here is from genome assembly GCA_000404065.3 of Pinus taeda. NCBI lineage: Eukaryota > Viridiplantae > Streptophyta > Pinopsida > Pinales > Pinaceae > Pinus > Pinus taeda. Next base: position 252,638 of record APFE031037215.1, on the reverse strand, counting down.
GGTGATCGAGCGGTGAAGCTGCACGGTAGTTAAATGGGCGAGCGGATAGGTTAGGTGGTAAATGGTATTGATCGCACCGCCTTTGAGCATAAAGTGGTAAAAGGACAGGGGTGTACGATCCCAATCAGAGGCCGACACGTAGCAGTAGATGAGAGAGAAAAACCGCTCTCATCACGCACTAACGTTCGGGTGAGTTGCAGGCGTTGGGACAGCGAATGCCGTCGGATCTCGGTGGGACTGATCGAACAGTCAAGAAATGGTCGTGCAGGTCGCTTTATCGAGCACAACGGGAGCCATTAGATCGGCGAGGAAATTCAACGGCTGAGATGAGGCGATAGGTTAAAAAGGCGTGAAGGCGTATGGGAGGGTTTTATGAGGGTTTAGGCTTTACGCTCGGGGCTTAAAGTAAAAGGGGTTTATGTCGGGTTTAGAGGAAAAACAGAAGAAACAGAGGTGAAAGAGAGTAAGCTGAGCAAAGGAAAGAAAGAAATGACTGCTGTGGGGTTTCGTTTGAGCATAAACAACCAACCAAGCTTATCCCTGACCCCTAAAACCATGGTTATATAGTAGAGCTAACATGTCCCATGACCTTCATCTTATTTTATTTACGTGGAAAATCAACCAGGGGATGTTACATAGATGACATCAGAAGCTCATCCATGTAGCAAGGTTGTGTATGCATGTTATCATGAATTTATTAATATAAATGCAATTTAATACGAACTTATTAATATAAATAATGCATAATTTGATGACAAGAGACAAAAGTTTTGTATATATGTACCTAGTCTATGTCACACGGGTTGTCAACCCTCCAAGTGTCACGGATGTCTTGATGAAACATACTGTAGAAATTCCCATTGTAGATCACCTGATAATGCAATATACTAAAGCAAAATACTAGATCTACTTCTACAATCAAACTTCGCGGAAGCTTAATCAATTTGAGCTAAATCAATCAAAACACATATAACAGAGAAGAAGAAAGCAATCATACATGAACACAGAAGAATACTTTGGGGAAAGCCTCAGCCTAAAACCCTGATCTCTATAATATCATACAAGTGGAAATATGTCTGGATTACACAAAGCCTTAGCTCGAAAGCTATCCAGCTCTCAGTACAATCCCTCTGCTGCTCATAGACAGTCAAAGGCTTCTCACAAACCTTCTCCTCTTCCCTCCAAGCCTCCTATTTCCTTGCGCAGTTTTTCCTAGGGTCCAATGCTTCCACTTGTGTGAATTCCCACCTCACACTGCTCACTTGGCTCAGTAGTAACTAGACAATCCTAAAGGAGATAATTCCTTCTGCATGGATGAGTTTCCTATATAGGAAAATTCCTCCAACTAATAGTACACTGTCCCTTCCTTTGATCTCAACTGGGTCTCTAACTGAACTGACATGCATGAGTTATTTATGAGAGAATACTCAGTTATCTAAAGTGCAACAGTTACATGCATGCATGCATTAACTAACTGAACTCACAATTAATTCCACAAACTGTTGGAACTAATCTAACTAGACTTAACTCATTTAACTGAGCTTACTAATTACAAGTCAAAGTACAACTCATCCTCATCTCCTTAACTAAGGGATAAATTCCTCAATCAATGGAGAAACTGTTGCATGTCTTCACATAGACTTCATGTTTGATTTTCTCCAACTAATTAACTCAAGATGAATTAATTAATTATTAATCAAATAGCTACTAAGAACAAATTCGAATTTTACTTCTCAATTTTAGTTCAGGGACTAACTAAAATTGGAATCCATCCCGAAATGCTATTTATAACAATGCTAATTTTAGCACTTCCATTTTTCATTCCTTGTTGCTATGTCCAACACTCGTACCTGAACTGCTATTTATAGCAATGCTATTTTTAGCATTTCTTGTTGCCATTTTCAACACTCCCTCTCAACAAGAAAGGCATTCAACTCGAACCTGATCCTGAACCTTTGGAATTTTCTGCATGCAACACTTCTCCCAAGTGTTGTTGCTCCACCAACTCTAGAAATAAAAAATCTCCCAACTGACCTCCCTGTTGGGCTAGAAAAACCCTCTGAAGCTGAAGCTCCATATGCCACTAATAAGTGCTCCCTCTCTAACCCCTAAGTTGCTGCAACACTCCATGCATCTCGCACCGTTGCACACCTCTTTGTGCCATACTGCACTGGTGCAACACTCATGTGCCTCTCGCATTGTTGCAGCCTGCTAGCTCTACACTGTCTTGGGAATCCTGCACTATTGCTCTCTTTGTCGCTCCATCCGCATCTGCCTCTACCCACTCAACCAATCCTACTACTCCTCATCGAGGCTCCCGTAGCAAGGTCTAATCAAAGAGTTTGGGTACCTCAATGATCCTGCCCCTATTCTAGCCTTCTTGGGACTATCACTCCACATCGCCCCACCTCCTACCTGGAGGTATGGATGCATGTGATCCCTCTGCCCACTTGGCTTGAAATTTCCCCCTACTAGAGGTCTCTGCATGAGTGGATGCCTCCACTCAGTCTCCTCTTGGCTTCTCAAGTTGTGGCTGCCTAACAACCTCCTGAAGTTGCTTCACCAATTGTGGCTCCTCCACAATTGTCTGAGACTTCTTCTGGCACTGCATGTTGACAGGTAATTTACTCTCCCTCTCAACCACCAAGTCTCCATCAGTTGCCTTGCTCCTCAAGGCTTTGCATGCATCTTGAACCTCAAGAGCATACAAGTTCTTGACTCGTGAACAGATCTACTTCACCTGTCTAGTGGTGATGTGTCGAAGGAAAACCTTTCCCTTACTAAAGACTACATCATAGCCTTTGTCTTCTAGCATTGCAATCGACACCAAATTTTTCCTCAGTCCTGGTACATACTTGACATCAGTCAAGGTAATGTGAGCTCCATTCTCCCTCTAAAAAGCAAACGTGCCTACACCTGAGACACTACACTTTTCATCATTACCCATCGCTATGAGTAACTGGAGATCTTTCTCCTCCAAGGTACTGAACAAACTCTTGTCGTCGGTCATGTGGAAAGAAGCTCCACTGTCAAGAAACCAACCACATCCCACCATGGATGAAACCATGCATGCGAAGAGTGTGAAATCCAACTCGAACTGTGAAGCCAATGCCTCACCTTCAGATCCTTCCTTAGATCCCATCTTGGATTTCTTCAATGGACAATTTGATGCAAAATGGCCCACTTCATGACAATGAAAGCATCGCATTTTCAATTTGTCAAACTTCTTACCACCATGGGAAGAAATCGATTTGGGATGAGAATCCTTCTCCTTCCCTTTCTTTGTCTTACTCGCTAAGGCGCAATTTTCTTCATCCTCCTTGGATGAAGAACCATCTCTAGTGCTTCTTCTTATCTCCTCCTGCATCAGATCTGACCAAAGTCGTTCCTAATCTGGCAATTTTTGTCTTCCATTTACTGAGTCTTGGTAGCTATGCTAGCTCTTAGGAAGACCGAGGAGAGCTAGACTCACCATGTCGTCATCGGTTGTCGTGATCCCTACACTTCCAAGCTCATCCCTGCAAGTGGTGAGCTTGTTCAGATATGTAGAGATCGTGTCACCCTTTTCACCCTTGATTTTCCGAAGCTTGTCTTTCAGCGCCAACTTCCTCTTATCGTTGTTGTTCTGATATAGATCTTTCAATGTTTTCCACATCGAAAATGGTGTTTCCTTCCCATGGAGACTCGAGACTATGTGGTCTCGAACTCCCTCCAGAAGGATTCTCCTTGCTCTAGCCACACATTTCTTCCATTTCGCCAATTTTGTAGCATTAGTCACTACGGGCTTGGGGACTTCTTGATCAATGAAGTCCTTTAGATCGTTATCCTCTAATACTGCTTCCATACGATCCTTCTAGGCTATATAATTCGAGCTACCATCAAGGGCATACTCAAGTCTTAAATCGTTGAATGCCATTGGTGAAATTGAGATGTGATAAGAACTCGATTTCTATATTTAGGAACCTCAAACTTCGAACTTCTCCCTTCTTGTATATTGTTCTTCGCTTTGATCACCTTTGGTCTAATACCATGTAGAAATTCCCACTGTAGATCACCTGATAATGCAATATACTAAAGCAAAATACTAGATCTACTTCTACAATAAAACTTTGCGGAAGCTTAATCAATTTGAGCTAGATCAATCAGAACACATATAATAAAGATGAAGAAAGTAATCACACATGAACACAAAATAATACTCTGGGGAAAGCCTCAGCCTAAAACTTCGATCTCTATAATATCATACAAGTGGAAATATGTCTGGATTACACAAAGCCTTAGCTCGGAAGCTATCTAGTTCTCAGTACAATCCCTCTGCTGCTCATAGACAGTCAAAGGCTTCTCACAAACCTTGTCCTTTTCCCTCCAAGCCTCATATTTCCTTGCGCAGTTTTTCCTGGGGTCCAGTGCTTCCACTTGTGTGAATTCCCACCTGACACTGCTCACTTGGATCAGTGGTAACTGCGCAATCCTGAAGGAGATAATTCCTTCTGCATGGGTGAGTTTCCTATATAGGAAAATTCCTCCAACTGATAGTACACTGTCCCTTCCTTTGATCTCAACTGGGTCTCTGACTGAACTGACATGCATGAGTTATTTATGAGAGAATA
>APFE031037215.1:233834-247798 GCA_000404065.3 Pinus taeda | reverse complement strand
ACTAATCTAATTGGACTTAACTCAGTTAACTGAGCTAACTAATTACAACTCAAAGTACAACTCATCCTCATCTCCTTAACTAAGGGATAAATTCCTCAATCAATGGAGAAATTGTTGCATGTCTTCACATAGACTTCAAGTTTGATTTTCTCCGACTAATTAACTCAAGATGAATTAATTAATTATTAATCAGACAGCTGCTAAGAACAAATTCGAATTTTACTTCTCAATTTTAGTTCAGGGACTAACTAAAATTGGAATCCATCTCTAAATGCTATTTATAGCAATGCTATTTTTAGCACTTCCATTTTTCATTCCTTGTTTCCATGTCCAACAATGGTAACCGAACTGCTATTTATAACAATGCTATTTTTAGCATTTCTTGTTGCCATTTTCAACACATATGTGCATATGACAAAAGTTGGTCATGCCTTAGACTCTCGAGATATGAATCATCGTATAATGGAATGGTGGGTCACAAGGCAACGATGGAAATTTGCTCATCTCTCCATGCAATGCAACATGCGCACTGGCCAATGTCCTCCACATATTATCTGCAATGGTATGCCTGGTCTCATTGTCGAGTTGTGATAACTGCTCTAGCTCTGTCAGAAATGCCACGCTCTCAGACAGTCATGGCAACAATATCAGAGGTGGTGCTACATTTGTTGGGTCCCTACGAGCCCTGACACAATCATATCTATGTCCCAAGATGGGTCCATAAAAATTAGATCTAGTGTTGGTGTAATCTGGTCTCATATGTAGCACGAACTTCGCATATATATGCTTTTCAAGGTAAATGGGGACCTGGTCATGGTTGGGGAACTGACCCCAAGCTGCAATGAATCGATCATAAACAAAAGGGGTTGCATCAACATTCTTAAAACATTTGAGTGGAATCAGACCAGCATGTCTAGCACGACGGTACGGAGGGATGTCAAATAACTCCTCGTGGACATCAATGTCCTTGGTGGCATTTTTTACCACCTCCCAAGCATGTGGGCCTATAACCTCCAACCTCCTAATCATATGTATGGAATGTACAAGGTGGCTCTGTGGGCCCACCCTCTCGTATGTTTCGATTAACATATTGATGTTGTCCAACATCAAAGAAAAACTACGCCTAGTAGGCAAGCTAGTAGAGATTCTACCCATCTCTCATGTGATCCATGTCTACTAGGCCTTAATATCCTCAAGTGTGATAGTGGTTGTATCATCATTCCATGGAGGGATCGACGTTGCACTGTGCTCCTCAACTTCGCCCTATCGAGGGTATGGGGGCTTCACTAGGGGAGAAATACCATACCACGTGCACTCATATTGGGGGGTATATATTGAGGAAAACATGACATAATATATTGAGAATATATTAGGGGTAAAGGGTTTTTATATTAGCAGCTATAAATGCTAGAGCTCAAAGTTAATGAAAAAATATAAAGGGGTATAAAAAATGTTGATGAAAAATGGATACCTACAATATCTAGTGAAAGTAGGGTTTTTAAATTAGGAAGGTGTATTGGGTTCATATTGGTAGGGGGGTTAAATAATGTGATTTGTAGACACATTGTCCAATATGTAGTCAAATTATGGGTATTGTTTAGTATGCCACGAATGCACGTGATATGTCAGAGGTTCATTGAGTGAAGCCCCTGAGGTTGAGGGTCTACAAATCACAAACATAATTTAACATATATAACAAATTAAGCATAATGACATATACACTAAATTCAAACACATCAATTGAATTTGATATAAAAATTAAAGATAATTTCAAAACATAAACACATAAAGTTTAAAGGCGATTTAAAAATGCAAGAGGTGTACCTGCAACTAGTGAAGATGGTCCACTATATGTAACATGATCATCCACAAAGATAGAAACATTGCCTCTGACACTTTGACTGGTGTCAAAGTCAAGATCTATGAGTGGAACATGCATTCTGGTTGGGTTACACGATCTATCATGAGCCTGAATATGTATAGCAAATCCCCTCACACCTGGATGACCTGTGGTTGGGGTCATATAGGAGATGGCTCTGCATATTACATATAATAAATATAAACTAATCCAAGAAAAGAATGTTGACTAAACTATTACATATAATACATATAAAGTAATTCATGAAAAAAATGTTGAGTTAGAAATAATGTTGACAAAAAAACCATTTCTAAACTCAAGTAGAATAATCTAGCCTGAAGTCCTAAACTTTAGAGTCTCATTTTTGATAATTTATCAACCAAAGTATTGAGTTCCATGTAAACACACTTGAAAGTGGCGATCGAATATAACTTCACGCTTTTTCCCATTTCAAAATATGAAAATATTCATAGAGCTTAAATATGCAAATATATGTAAAAATTTGAAATATACCTATTTGCAAAACTAATAAAATTTAATGCCAACTAAATACTCCATAAGACAAGTTCTTATAATGTTTGACTTTTACACATGACATGTACTAGGTGCAAGCACATGAAGACAATGTTTGGTACAACACACTACATGATAAAACAATATGCAACAAATTAAAGAAGAGCCAAAATGCTTTTATTGACTTTAAATGCACTTTTCTTTATGGATTTAATGTATGTATCAATGATGTATTTATGAAACTTAAACTAAGAATATAATAATAAAGAGAGAGAGAGAGAGAGAGAGAAGAGAGAGAAGAGAGTTATGTTATATGGTTATAGTTAAGCTACATGTTATGTTATGTTATAGTTATTGATGTTATGTTATACATTTATAGTTATATATAAGTTATGTTATCTCTCTCTCTCTCTCTATATATAATATATAGTTAACATAACATTCACTAATATGTATATATGCATATATAGTTAGATGGTTCTAACTAGATTTTAGATGACAATTTTTGCTTTAGAATTGGTAAGTTCCAAGTGTCTTATTAATGTGTGTCATAATTACTTATAGTTCACATGATTATTTATTCTACCATACCTCCTTCACATTGGATTATTTTGATATAAGGTCTAAATAAATAAAATCTATTGTTAATATAGGAAGTGTAAGTTATAAAATCATTATTCAACTAATAAATTTAATAAGGGTGGGAACTAAGAGATATAGTTGTCATATCATTAAATTAAAATAATTTTACAAATATGAGTAGTGAAAATTTTAAGGAAAAATAAATTTTATAGATAAACTTGAGTCTTAAAAAGTTGTTGAGCATCATCCATCTTATCTTATTATGAAGAGCAACATTTATATATATGTGTTGGTGTGTGTAATTTATAGGCTATGTTATATATATATTATATATATAATATATATATATATATTTATTATATATATATATAATAATTATATATCTCATAGTTATAACTTAACTCTATAAAAATCATATGTAAGTTATAAGTTAAGTGTAAGTTATAAAATCATTATTCAACTAATAAATTTAATAAGGGTGGGAACTAAGTAAGAGATATAATTGTCATATTATTAAATTAAAATAACTCTACAAATATGAGTAGTGGAAATTTTAAGGAATAATAAATTTTATAGATAAACTTGAGTCTTAAAAAGTTGTTGAGCATCATCCATCTTATCTTATTATGAAGAGCACATTTTATATATATGTGTGTGTGTGTGTATTATATATATATATATATATATCATCCAGTATATAACATAACCTATAAAAAAATCATATGTAAGTTATAAGTTAAGTGTAAGTTATAAATACTTAATATAATATATAATATCTCATTTTTAAGGTCACAGCCAGCCAGACACCAAATGGTGTATGGAGCCCCTTGTTTGTGGGACAAGGGACCCACTCCGGCGAGCGATTTGATGCTAAGTCCTACGAAAGGCATACTAACTCTACCCCCTGGTTTGAAACTTGACCTCTTAGGAGAAACACATGCTCTTACATGGCCCACTCAAGCTGTATTAACTATGAATTTAATAAGGCGGAACAAAGAGATATAGTTGTCAATAATTAATTAAATAATTCCTACAAATCTGAGTCGTGGAAATCTTTAAGGAAAAAATAAATTTTATTTGATAAACTTGAGTCCTTAAAAAGTTGTTGAGCATATCCATCTTATCTTATTATGAAGAAGCACATTAATATATTGTGGTGTGTTGTGTTTTTTTTTTATAGGTTTATGGTTATATACTAGATGCATATATAATTTATATATATATTAACAATACAACACACACACATATATAGAACTTTACATATATAGTTATGTTATGTCATAGTTATCTAGTATTTTTTCCATAGAAAAATCGTGATCTTTTATTAAGATTTATAAATTAGGTTACATAAGCACTTCACCATTCATCTAGCATATAGCATGAAATAAAATAAAATAAAAAACTTTTTTTATGGAAATGTCCAATCCAACAAAAGAGATAAGCAAAAACATTGATAAGAGTTCAAGGAGCTAGTATAATCTTTGTATGTGACGAGAGTAGGGACTACTACTCTATATGAATATCATATAACAAATGATAATATAGCCACTATCTCTGAATAACATGAACCAACAACAAAATAATAATAATAATAAGTATGTTATGTGCATTCTTTTATATATCTATGAAAGACTTGTGTTGAAAATTGTGTTTTGTCCCTTCTATGGATTCATTGACCTGCCATATCCCTTGATCTTGTCTAGCACCTACTTTAGATAGTGAATCTGATTCTGCATTTCGTTCCCTGTATATATGGTGACATGAGACATAGTCAAAATAATATTTTAGTTGATCGATTTCTTCTAAAATAGACAACTAAGTATGGTTGTGGCATCTCTAAACAACATTGAACCAATTTATCACGTTTAAGGAGTCCCCAAAAATCTGTAGAGACATGCAACCCATTTCCAGAGCCCAACACAACAGTAGTTTTTGGGAAAGAAGCTCCAAAAAATTACTAGCCCCTCTTCCCAAACCGATTTTAGATTTCAAATAGCAGTGCTTGTTGAAGTGAAGAACTAACCCACCACCACACATCCCTTGTTCATTGCAAGCTCCATCAAAATAGGCCCAAGGGATATGTTGGTTTATTTCATTTACCACTATCACCAGAGAAGTTGAATTTGATTCTTTTGCAAGCATTAAGGAATAATGGCTACAATTTTTTAAGCAATGAGTGTAGGGGTCGAGGTTTGATCTCTGAAAATTGCTTGGTTCTTGGCTAACCATACTCCCCAACAGAGAAGGGGAGGGATGTTTATGTGTATTTTATCCTTAGCCCTATCCCACCGCGATTTCTAGGCCTCCCCGAAAGACTATGCTCCCCATTCCAAATTTGTTCCCAGTCTCTGTTTGATGTGCTCCAAGATGCTCAAGGTAAAGGACACTTCAAGAATAAATGCTTTATCGATTCCTCCACATTTTTGCACAATATGCACCAACCCAAATCTTCTTTGCACCTTCTTTGTAAATTGTCCCAAGTCAAAGTTTTATTTCTGATGACACACCATAGAAATAATCATGCTTTTGCTGGACAATTCAGTGTCCAAATCCTTCTCCACCACCACTCTTGTTTGATTTTTCGCTGCATATATATATATATATATATATATTATATTATATATATATATTATAGATATACTATATATATAATTTAATTAAAACAAAAAAATATCATTTGAATTTTTAACTTGGTCATATTTTATTTAGTAATTAATTTTTAAAAATAAATCATTATTTAAAATATAATTAATTTAAATTTAAAATAAATAAAATATATTTATTTATTTATTTGATAAATAGAGGTTCACCTTGAGCAACCATATTCATTATGTCAATCTTAAGCTCCTAATTTATTTATTTATTGGTTATAGTTTGATTCTTTTATGTTTTGAAGTTTTTTTGGGCATATTTTTGGTCAAATTTGTTCGAAATTTAAAATGCATTTTAAATAACAAAAATCAAAATCTTTTGAAAAAATATTTCACTAAATTCCTAATAAAAAACTTTAAAACCTAAAATAACTAGAAAATAAAGTTTTTACCATTAAAAATCAGAAAAAATAATATTAAACATGCTACCATTGCAATTTTTGAAAACTTATACATTGAAATGAAAAAAAAATAAAATCTAAATTATAGTTTTGTGGTTTTTGTATGGTGGGTTTTCATTTCAAATTATTATTTTTTTGCAAGAAAAAATAAATAAATTAGGGAAAAAATGATAGAAAACCTACCTTGGCCTCCAGATGGTGGTTGGTTTGAGCCTCTTGGACGTTGGTGGGGTTGTTGGGCAGCTATATCAATCTCCTCCATCTCGGTCAAACTCCCAAACTCATAGTAGATCTCCTTCTACCTCGCAGTCTGCACAAAATGGCTTGCACAGATCACAGACGAGTTTTTAATGAGAAATAGAGGCTCAATCAAGCCCTAGAGCTTAATCGAATTGTAAGGTTTGATCAAGCTCTTGCGTTACCTCGACTTACACAAGAGCTCGATTGAGGATTTGTTTTAATTCTCAATCGAGTTATCTCTTAACCCTCAAGCAACTCGATCGAGCGCTAAATAATTACTTGATCAAGCTCTTAAAATGGCTCGACTGAGCTCCCCTTTTTCACTAAAAAGCGCCCTCACTTTGCCAAAAAAGTGTAACCCAACTCCATGCATATACCCAATACCTTAAGAATATTTGCTAAGAGTTGTGCGACAACTAGCAATAATGTGGCAGAGTTCCAGGCATTAGAGAAAGGTTCACATATAACAATATCAAAATGTTACTAGAAACTTCAGATGAATGAGGACTCCAAGTTGGTTATAGTGACAGCTCATAAACTAATTTATGGGAATTCATTCCTTAAGTGGGCCAAAAGTTAGAGATTGGAATTGCTAATAGATCATATAAGGGAGTTGATCTCTCATTTGGAATACATGGTAATCCTTCACTCTAGAATATTAGGAAATAAAGCTGCACATTTTTTGGCAAACCTTGGTTGTTAAAGTCATGATCTCTGCATTAACGAAAGGTGGCCTCCAAGAGAAAAGGCAAGTTGGATAGATTCATTCAAAGCTATCTTGGAGAATGACAAGGATTCCCCGATGGGGGTGTGTACAAGATCCAAGATATGGGGTTTGGGGGGATGAGCCCACCACCCTTCTCACCTGATGAGCATTATTTGGCAAAGGTGCAACTCATCCCCGACATGCAACCACCCAATTAACATTAAATAGAAGTGCAGGTATAATGAACTGTGTATTCATTTTGGTGGTGAGGGTTGAAGGTAGTTGCAGGCATGAGGCTAAGGAGCCAACCTCCTTACTATGTGCCCCATCGATCGACTCATGTGTTGTGTTAATTTGGTTCATTTCTACACTTGGCTTATGTTATGAGAGAAGTGATTTCTGCTTGGAGGTGGAGAAGTGGAGGGGGGTGGGTAGTTCAAGCTTAAAGAAGGGAAATTTGCAGTTAAAACTGAGGTCTGGAAGATTGTGTCTTGGTGTGGTGGGAGAATTGTGAGTTTAGACGTATGGAAATAATATGGAGGGATGTAATCTATGGTGCACGCCGAAAAAGTGGAGTTGGGCGAAGAAGCTCTATTGGGGAAAAAATAATTGGTTGCTAGCTCTGGCGAATGGTTGTGGAGGTCGATGCAAGTTTCATATAGTGGTTGTAGACTTCAGAAAGCTGATATCAAATCCTCTAGCTTACCTTGTAATTCTTCAATGTACTCTCGGTTGTGTTAGATCGGTCTTTGTCTGTTTAATTATTGTTGTGGTGTCTATGTACATCTTGGGTCTTGGGTCTGGTCTGGATTGGGGAAATACAATTGTGGGAAGCATTATTCAAGGAAAGGGGTCTCTCATGTCGAGTTGGTTTCCGGGGTCAACACTTTTGCGTTCCTAGTTTTTCTTATCTCGATGTAGTTATTGAACGTTTGATACACAATTGGGTTTGTGGCTTATTTTTGTATTATTTTTCAAGTTGTAGTAAGCTCCATAGAGAATGGAGCCAGTCTTGGGGCGTTTGAGTATGGAGTTCTATTGTGTGGCATAGTCTATTTTATGTTCCATTATGACGACGTTGGTATTTTGTCGGGGTTGTTTCCTTGAAGCGTTCAATATGGGGTTTTCTCCTGTCACTTTCCAAGTTGTGGTCATTTTAGCTTTTAGAAGTGTGATCCCCTTATGTCTGTCATGTCGCCTAGACAACTCATGCAATGTAGGAAGGGTTATGGTGGTGACAACCCACTAGGTCAATGAAGGGCTTGGATCTTCACCTAGGATTCATCTGCTACATATTTTAATGTATTAAGCCCAAAGATACTGTGAGAAATCAAGAAATTAGAAACTCGGATGGGAGCAAAAAAACAATCCTACTTTGACTCTGAGATTCTAGATGAGTTCTCTTGCTAGGTTCCAGACCTTGGTTATACCAAGGGACATAAAAATAACATCTCAATTTTGTTGCTCTTCATTGGCGAATGAAGACTCTGCTTGGTCTAGTATTGAAAGACAAATAGGTAGAAATGTATAACATGTTTCCATCTCTGGAAGACATCATGAGGATGTTACAAAACCTACGTTTTACCATGGACAAGCTTGACTCAAGACTGGTTGATGTGGAAGGACAACTACATTACGATACAAACATTGATGCTCATACTCCCATCTCTTCTTTTGATTGTTAATGGTGTTTATCTCTAATTGTATATCTGGTATTTTGTTACGCTTTGTAATGGGTTGCTAGTATGTCGGGTTTTTGTATTTTCAGATTAGCTAGTTGATATCTTTTGTATTATGGGATTAATAGAGAAGTATGAATCCTCCTATATCCCTAGGAGTTAACAAAAATCTCCTTAGTGGTCTGTCAGAACAACTATGCAATTTTAAGTTATTTTGGTAATACAAAGTGCTTTAAAAAAAAAAAAAAAATAAAAATAAAAAAAAAATAAATAAATAAATAATAAATAATAAATAAATAAATTAATTAATTAATTAATTAATTAATTAATTAATTATATTAATTAATTTATATAATTTACAATATTTAGAAATTTGAAGTGTATTAATGAATTAGTTAATTGGTAAATATTGAAAGGCATCAAAACACTTATTCATGATAAATATCACATTACAAAGTTCAAAGAATCATAAAAACCAAACTAAATTATAACTTTATTTAAAATTATTATTTTATTACAATTATAAAAGAATCAATACATAGGTTAAACATATATCCTTTAAAAAATATGTAACTTGATTCTTATCATTAAGAAGACTTACTCTCACTTTATTATGGAGTTCTTAACCTATAATATACTATGTGATATATTATGGAGCCAATAACATGGCTTACTCATATTACATATCCAAACATATAAAACACATATTCATATATATATATATATATAATAATTAATAAATTTAATTAAAAAAAATAAAAAAGCATAACTACTTTAGAAATAATATCTCAATTCTTTAATTTGTGATTATTTATAAAATATTTTAAAATGTTATCTAAAAATAAAATCTTTATTATTCATTCAGTAAGTATTTGATAATTGAATTAAGTTTTGAAAACTTTATTCCAAAATAAACACATCATCAATATAAATAAAATAACATAATTAACCTTATCTTATTAAAAAAATTATTTTCTTTATAAAAATTATCAACCATCTATACAAAATTTAATTAAAATTTTAAATTGAACGTGGATTTTTGTATTTTCTTTATAAAAGTTATAGAGTATCAATTCAAAATTTGAACAAAGTTTTAAATTTAATATTAACGTTGATAAACCCTTTTTTTGTTTTGGCATTATCAGAATTCCATGAATATTGTATAATTCGACCATTAAAATGATGTTATTATTATATATATTTAATTATCATTAATTAACAAACAAAAAATCTTAATTTCGAGAGAAAATTTATTAAATTTGATTATATCTAGCCAGTAACCTTCCTTTAGAGAAAAAAAAAAAAAAAAAGTTGAATACTCCTGATAACGATGCTCTCTTGAATCCACTTGAAAGGACACGTTTGGCGGAAGAAAAATGCACTCAATGCCGAAATTTGTTTGCTAAAAGTAAATACCAGTCAATTATGGAGGTATCCTGATCGAATCGCGTGACTCGCGTCGGTTATGAAGACGCCCTAGTTTCACGCAATCCGTGGGAAATAGACCTCAAACATCTCCCAGGCTCGGCAGCATCGGTCGCTGGTTCGAAACCGACTAAAATACGTGGACATCGTCTACTAGTTCTTCGGTACTGTCAGAATCGTCGGTTCAACGGAGCACTAATCTTTGTGTTGTGTAAGGAGCACTAATTCCATGGTGCGCTTATTATTAAATTTGGAAACCTTGTGTTGTATTTGGAGCACTAATTCAGTGACGCGGTTATTATTAAAGTCGCAGACCTTAATGCTCCATTTAATGCTGGTATTGTGCATTCCACGAAAGGCTTTGACCTGTACAGGAAAATTACCGGCAAAGATCGCTTCAGGGATGGCGATAGCTTACGCGTTGTCGGCCATTGGAAGGAGTCAGAGGGTTCTATTTGTGCTGGACAAATTTTCGAGACTTAGAGTCCTATCTTTCTACGCCCGGGATTTGAGATATTCATGAACTGCAAGATTTTTGTCAGATTATGGTGTATGCCACGCACGAATGAGGCATTCTCTGATTCAGCAAGATTTGAGGTAGAATCCTATTAAAGTTCAGTGTTTAGCGACCTGTAATCATTCTGCTAGACTTATGAGTTTGTAGAAAATGCTTTGGCTAGACTTCTTAATAAATACATCTGGTAGCCTTTTAAGCTTTTCCTTGCTACTATTTTCTTTTATGGCGGGCAATGGGAGATTTGAAGTTCAAACTTGACGAATTCACTTTTCTGAAAGAATTTAGGTACGCGAAACGATTTCGTAAATAAACGCCAAATTTCTGCACAACTGTTAAATAATATATTCGCAACCCGCAGCTACTTTAAATTTTGGATGCAGACTTTCCTGACCTTTAATGGCGGAAAATCCGACGTTCAAATGTCACGAAGACAGATATTTTTACGGCCTTCGCTGTAAATTTGCTGTAAACACAAAGCAAGTAAACTTCAAATTTCCGCGCATCACGTCATGACCTCCAACGAATTTGCTGTAAGTTTTCGGCGGTATGCGCCGTACTCTTTTACCGTGCGGTGGCCACTTGCAACTTAAGCTCTTCTTATAAATAAAAAGTAATATAAATATTAAATTTTTAAAGAATAAAAATTTTGCGTTTAAATAAATTTAAAATGTGTATTTTATTTAAATAAACATAATGGATTTTTTCAATTTAACTATGGTTATTTAATTATTTTTTTTTAAGAGGAGAAATACATCCCTGGAGAAGCAACCTACACAATATATACATCATTTGTACATTAAAATTGTAACCAACATCTGTTGCACGCAGATAACACAGTGAACCGAGGGGAGTGGCGAAACTCAATTTTACATATCGAACTCGATGAACCGCAATTTTACATATCGAACTCGATGAACCTCATATATTGTAACTCGATGAACCGCAATTTTACATATCGAACTCGATGAACCGCAATTTTACATATCGAACTCGATGAACCTCATATATTGTAACTCGATGAACCGCAATTTTACATATCGAACTCGATGAACCTCATATATTGTAACCAACATCTGTTGCACGCAGAAAACTCAATGAACCTCATATATTGTAACCAACATTTGTTGCACGCACACAACACAGTGAACCGACGGAGCGGAGAGTGACGAAACGCAATTTTACATATCGAACTCGATGAACCTCATATGCTGCAGTGCAGCGCGACCATACAATGAGAATCGATCACGAGTGGGGAGCGAAAAAATCCTCCGCCCCAACCACGTGAGCCGTGCACCGCAAATTATTTAATTATCTTTATCATCATTATATTCAATTAAAATTTAAAATATTAGAAGTCTCATCCGAAACCGATAAATGAGTTAGAATATAATTTTATTTTAATTACAAAAATGAGACAAGGTTTTCTTTTTATTCATATAAATTTGAAAGTAAGGCTTTGCATTTAATTTGAAATATAACTTAAATATTTTTATTTGTTTAATTACAAAAAAAACTAATCTAAAATATAATATTAATTTTAATAATACATTTATCCTCTTAATTAATAAAAATAATATTTAAATTTAAAAAAATAATTAATAAATACAAAATATATATATTTATTCCCCTATGGGGTGTTAGGTTGTAGAAGCCACTTGTCATGTGATAGATGACACTTGGGCTAAGGTTAATGCGGGTAGGGTAGGACAAGAACCCCTCCACCATGCAAGAGTTATTGTTTTTCCCTTGTTTGTGTGAACTTTTGTTTTCATGTGTGTGCAATCGATTCGCCTTGATTTGGGATTTAATGGCATCGTCCCACCTCTGGATATATTGCATGGTTTACAAAAAAAATTGGTTGTTCTATGGCTTTCTGAGTAATGTGCTTCCCTCTCTACTTTCATCTCCTCTAGCTGTTGGTCTAGGGTGGTGGTCGTCCAACCTGTGCGCCTCTGGTGTGTCTCTTGCGACATTCTCTCGCTTGCTCCTACTAATTGAGAAACTTTCCCTCTCCGTCCTACTCTGGAGGGCGAGCCTTTTGCGGTTCTGGTTGGCTTCAAGTTTAATTTTCTTGCGCTCTTGGAGTTTCTCACCTTAGCCTCTTGGTGGGTGCTTTCTAGGGTGGTTTTTTAAGACATTCACTTCTTATTTTTCTGATTTTGGGTATGTTGGTGTTGTTATTTCCCTCGGGGTGGCGGTATTGTTTCAAGGGTGGTGTTGGCCTCCGGGTGCTCTCGCATCTTGGCTCTTCCTTTTCGGAGTCATTGGTCCCAGACCCCCCTCCGGTGCACTATTGCAGCTCTGGTGTTGGTTTAGAACTCGGGGCCTTGCCTTTCAATTCCCTCTTATGTGTTTGTTATTTACTATCTTGTCCTTTTCGCTTAGGTCTCTCTCGTCTACTCTAGTCTAGTTCAGTTCTAGTTAAGTGTTGAATTTTTGGTCATGGGCATTTTAGTGTTTGATAACCTCTCCTCTTTGGTCTGCAACAGAGTTTGTTTAGTCTTAGGTGGCAAGTGGTAGTGCTTTGGGTGTCTCAATTCTCCAGGATGTCGACTTCCTTCTGGGCTCCAACATGAAGCCTAGCCCCCGCTCCTCGCGCGTCTTGGCTTCAACAAAGTCTGAAGGCTCTCCTACTCATGTTCGGTCTCGGGGTGATGTCGTAATTATGCGTGGTGGAAGTTCTAGGTGGGGTGCGGGTCCATTGAGGGGAATGAGGCGTGGGGGTTGCAGTTCCTCCGTAGTTCCCTTGGCAGGTAGTGGCCGCAATTTGGCTATGCAGTGTGGTCGTGGCATAGGGGAAGGTGGTTGTGGACACGGACATGGTTGTGCTACAACGTCCCAGGGTTGCAACAATCAGGGATGTGCTGCTACAAGTTGGGCTCCTTCCAAGCGATCAGGAATCTCCACTATGGTCCTCAAGCTGGTACAATTTGTCTCTGCTCGGTTGGACGTCCTTAATCGAGCCCGCTGGGAGGAGCAAGAGGTTGTCATGGCCAAACTTGGAAAACTCCATTACTTTCAGTGCCATGTTCGTGAAAGGGTGGTAGTTGTCTGGCGGATGCAAAACTTGCTAACTGAAAAAGTTGAAAAATTGGAAACTTTTCTTACTCACTTTGAGCACCATGTCAATTTCCTGTATCGCCCTCTACCTCCTCCAGGTACATGGCCAAATAATCCTGCTTCAATGACCTCTAACAAGTGATTATGATCACTGATGTTTTTCTTATTCTTTTAATTTTCTAGAATGTTAGGCCTCTCAGGCTATGGACCTCTCAGCTGACATTTTTGCTTTTTGTATGTTGTATGGTTATCGCATTGGTGAACAAACCTAGCCGGGGTGAGACCACATGCATTTTGATATCCCTGTATATGTTTTTTGATTAATAAAACTT